>JAOEHV020045187.1:0-17354 GCA_025447995.2 Isaurus tuberculatus | reverse complement strand
GTGGTGGATTTGACTCTGGGATTTACCCGAAGACAAATCCAACTAGTGGTCAGAGCGGGACTTGAACCCGGGTCAACAGCACCGGCGCCCTGACCACCAGGCCAAGCTTGCCTCCAATTTATTGATGAAAATTGCCGATAGAGATGAAGATGGTAATAGTGATGGTGATTTTGATAGTGATGATGATGATGATGCCCATAAAAGCATTAGATACTAGTTATAAAATGTAAGAATCTGTTTCACTTAAACGTAAGGGTTAGGTTTTAGTTAAACATAAAACAGTAAATATAAGAATCCCCACTAGTTAAATAAAGAAAACATAAATTACGAATCGGTATTATTTAAGAAAGACACTGTAAAATGTAAAAGCAAGTCCTTCCTGTACATTAGGTAATTTTATTATATTTTATTTTAGTTTGCCAGGGGATCCCTTAGTACAAGCCCAACGACTTTTGGGATTTACTTGCCACTTATATCATTAAAATGGCTGCCGTGTGATTAAGTCGAATTGTTTGCTGTGTTAATGTTGCAAATAAAATGAAGAGATGATAGAAATAAAAGCACTGCAGTGAACGGCGATGAAAACAGAATAGTAACGATAGCGATGGATGGTGATAAATTATACCTTCGCGTTCCCGCTAGCCTAACTAGTTGCTTCATTCCAACAGATGTCTTTCCGCAGCTCGACACACATTTTGAACCTGACAGGAACTTGTTGTCATAGCAACCTGTACAGTTATTTGACGAGCCTTTACACGTGTGACAGGAAGGTATACAAGGTTTACATTGCCGATCTTTTGCATCGCCATAGAAACCAACTCCACAGAAAGATACGCACTCGGAATCCGCCCCTAAAAAAATTAGACCTGTTCAGTAGAAACTCAAATCATTGAAAACGGAGACATTAAGACAGAATTGTTTGTTTTTTCATAGTCGCGGTCCGCTAACTCAAAAGGCAACTTGGCCTAAAGCTTTCCGTTTCATAACAAGGGATAGTTCTAAAGGTAAATTAATTACTGCAAAAGATCCCTTCTGTAAGCTTTCAAATCTTCGTTTAATATGTAAATTTCACATTGCGAATATCCGGGTTAAGGAAAAACAACTTCCTACGTTTTAAAATAGCTTAAATTTGTTTGTAAATTACAGATGATTACATGTCAGCAGTTTACTAATTAGGGGAACCACTCAGAACTTAATGTAAAGGCTAAGAAAATGGGAAAATCCGGTGAAATCCTTGAAATCAGATTGGGATCAACCTACATCGAGTCACAGAGTTTAATGACACGAGTACTAACCACTCGACCATCCCCTGTTTGTCTCTTAATGAGAATCCTTTTGCACTTATCTCCTCGTGTACGATGCTAAAGTTTTTTTTATCTAACACAGAGTTTGTATGAAGGCATGGTTGGCGCAGTTGGTAAGATCTATGCCTTCCAAACAAGGTCCCAGGTTCGATTCCCCGGCTTTGCCGAAAGTTAAACATTTATGTGACCTTCTTTTTCCCCAAAGCATACTCAGCTTTCCATCCTTACGAGGTCGGTAAATGAGTACTAGCTTCGGCTGGCAGCTAACCTGCGATGGATTAGTGTCCCGTCCAGGGGGAGTCAATGACTCTCATCCGCTTAACACTACAGAAACCGGAGATGGGCGCCGGCTCCATGGGCCACTAGGAACGTAAAAGGATTTAGCTTTTAAGTTTATAAACAGCTGCTCAAATGAACAGCACACAGTTTCCAAATTTCTAACGAACTCAGTCAGAAACCCACAAACCTTGAAAGGTGTAAACCTGATTGGCCCAAGGTCCTCCCTCACCATCGTCTCGACAATTTGACGATTTTCCGTATTTGTTGAAAGTGATTTGAGCGTCAGCGCTTGATGCACACCAGCCTCCATTTTGAATCGCAAAAACTTGATAACCGAGGCTCTTGGCAACCGATGCACACTTCTTGATAGCGTTTGCTCTCAGCACGTATGATCCATCTAAGCGGGCGTGTTGCCCTTCTAACGTTGGTATTGCGCGGTTGGATTGGTCTTTATAACATCCAAGGTTCAAGAAACCATCTGCAAATAAAATTGTACTCGTCTAAGGGTGTTTATCCATCACCATAGTAATAAAAATACGAAAAATTATTATTGTAATAATGTTGATGCTGCTGCTGCTGATTATGAAATATTATGATGATTATGGTGCTAATGGTGAAAGTCTTGGTGATTGTGATAATTATCAAGAGCAAGATGGTGATGAATACGATCATAATCCAGATGATGATGATGACGACGATGATGATGATAATGATAATGATGATGATAATGATGATGATAATGATGTCAAAAGCGCGGTAGGAGGAGATACAAATGGAAAGATCTTTCGAATTCAAGAGTGTATGCGTGTCAAAAACTAAATTTTATTCTCGAAGTGCCCATTTAATCTATTTACTAAAGAGTTAAGCCGGGTCAACTAGAATAGGGGAAGATGAATGGTTCAAGTAATAAGCACAGGTAAGTACTAATTATCGTCTACTGCTTTGTTGGGTTTAAAGTGAATAGGGGAAGTTGAAAACTCATACTAATGAGCTTCTGTTGGTAATTACTTTGTCTATTGCTGTGTAGGGTCAACGCTCCTAATAATGGACTGCTGTTATTGCGTTATTCCTTATTACTGTCTACTACTGGGTGGAGTCAAGATGAATAGGGAAAAAAGAAACGCTTCTGGTAATTAGCCCCTGTCAAATATTCAAGTATCTCAAAAAATCCTTACCTGATAAAAAGCTTGATGAATCGCATTTTAAACAATTTGTTGACGAGTTTCTACAAGCAAGACAACTTGGCGAACACACACCGCATGTGCCTTTCGACTTGTCCTTGGACTTTGGAGGCTTTATGTAATATCCTTCGCCACAGTCATTTGTGCACAACCTGCTGGAGTCAGGGCCCGAACAGCGGACACCAGCATCTTCAAAATGGCCGCAGTTATGTTTTCCCCATCCATTGTGTTGACACTGCTGCAGGCGCAACTCATTCCCAGTACACTTTACCTCGTCCAGCCAGATTGGCTGAGAGGATTTTCCTTGCCCCATTTTTCCTAAGCTGACAGCTTCAACAGCATTACCAAGCATTAACTCTCGGCAAACGGCCTGTGCATCATTAATGTCCCATGAGTCATCGCAAACTGTTCCCCATTCTCCGTCATGGAAAACCTCAACGCGGCCCTCAAACCTGTTTTGACCACCTACTAATCTGATGGCCGGAATAGCACGGCTTTTGGAATACCCCCCAGAACAAGACCGTACACATATGTTGCCTTCGAGAAAGAAGGGGGGTCTACAACCTGAGCACTTGTTGTTCACTTCAGCGTCGAAACACGAGCCGCATTCAGGTGCGCACTTCTGACAAGTTTGCGTCTTCGTGTTACCATAGAGACCCTCGCCACACACGGGGACACAATAAGTTCCTTTCAGGAAGGTCTTCTTGGTACAGGGAGAAAACGTATCTCTTCTATGTACCGAATGCAAAAAATTATCTCCTGAAATGGAACAGATTTTAACTGTAATCAAAAAGTGCAAATAACCTTTCACTACTTTGTTAAAATATTACTAATTTGAAACGTTTTGCACCAACAGCATGACTACTTAAAAATTTGAAAACTTACGACCGACTTGGATTTTTGCCGCGTCCTAAAGGAAACTAGCCTAAGTTGGACACGGTAACTTTAACAACGTAGTTCGTACCCCCCCCCCCCCACAAAGTAAAAGAAAGCTACAAATTAAGTTATTGGAAAATACTAAAAAGCTAAACGAGTCAGGGAGCCAAGCAAAACTATTGTAAACGTATAATCTACTGGGGAATCGGAGCTTTCTTCTACGATGTCAATGAAATGATTTTAAGGCGAGATAGTGTTAAGGCTGTGGCAGAACTCCAACAGTTCTAGCCATTCATGTTGTAATGAACAACAAGCAACAACTACAACAAATCTTATTTCAAAACAATAGCTATTAAATTATTTCTGTAGGAGCCAATCGCGATCGCCGGTTGTTACGTGCAAATGATCTTGGGATTTTACTTGATCGCAAAAGCCTCTCTATTTCTAAAGTTTTTATTTTCCGCTTGAGCGTGCGAAAACAAGTAAAATGGACAAGGTTCCTGTATTTACAAGTCAACTATATAAATAATAAACTGTTTAACCTGATTTCCTAATGTTCAAAATATTTGTCAAAAAAACTGTATCTCCATGGGCGTAAACTACTTAAACATACTATGATACTATTAACATATAATAATAAACAATTACACTTAGCATAACAATATAATTAGTAGTTTGGCACGCAACAAAAGTTTTAAATCCTGTTTAACTGTGTGAACGTTTCACGGTGTATGACTCCATGTTCTTTAAGTCTGTTTAGTTATGCTGGGAAAATTAAATTTGAATTTGATTATTTTTCGTTTTAAAGACGTGAAACACCAGAGCTTGCATTTGTATAAATAACAGCTATCATATTGGCTCGTCCATTTGCTGCGGTGTCGACAGTGAGAAAATTCAAGCTGATGAACATGCCAGCATCTCTTATCGGTATCATATTAACATGTCATGATTTTTTAAAATATACCATCAATGCAACAAAACTACTTTATCAATGAAAAAATATGATTTAAAACACGCACAATGAAATACTGCGACAATTATAAATCGTACTACAATTGACGAAAAACTACATTTTTATTATAAGTATGAGATAAACTGCCGTGACCTTCTGACAACTTGACAGAAAAATTGATTTTTTATGGACCAAAGAAAAGTCAAATACTGTATGCTGGTGTTAACCACAAACTGCTGTTGTCAGTTATAAAGATAAAATAGTTTTCATCTATTTTAATCAAAAATACAATAGGTAATTTAAAAGAATATAAAAAATTGCCACGGACTACTTTAAATTAGCTTAAGAAACTGAAAATAGTAAACGATAACCTAAAATCAATGAGGTTTTTTAAAAGTAGGCGTTACATAAGTGAAGAAAAACAATTTGGCTCACGCAAAGGGTTAGTCATTTTTACAGTTCAATATTATCAATCACTGTGCTTTGGGTAAAATCTGTTGTATTGTTGTGTAAATCCCACCATGCACGTGACTCATTCAATTTTCTCGCTTCACGCTGGGTTTATACAAAGTTTTACATGTAAAGAAATAACTTGATTTTCAAAAATTATTTCGATCGCAACCAATTGAAGAGTGTAAGAACAACCTTCAGAACTGAAAGACATTTCATTCAAATTTACATCATGAGGACTGATAACAGAAAAACGCAAACAGTACGGCATATAAAGTACAGCTTTTAAAAGCGATAATTTCAAAGCAAGAGACAAAAAACAGTAAATAATTTCTTCTTACCTTCAACAGTTTCAATAATAAACAGCCCAACAAGCAGCTTTAAAGAATATAGGAACATTTTTCCGGGTCGTCCTCGATTCATCATTAACTAGCGGGTTTCACACGATTTAAAAGAAATGTTGAATGAAAACTACTATAAAAAAGACGTTTTTCCTCCGAACCGTTGGCCAAACTCGTTTTTAACGCATGAAAACAGAACCAGCTTTTAGCTTTTGGTGGGGTCACCGGCTCGGGGTAATATCTTCAAAAGAATATTTTCGTAGTAGTTGTGAGTTTTTAATTTATGTCACTTGTATAGTTTATGCAAATTTCGTTTAGCTAAGAGCACGTGCTTCAAATGTGACTGACAGCAAAACAATTCGTTTTCAAAATAACTAAAAGACAAAAAAACAATATCAAGTGACTTTCATTGTGTTAACTGGTAGCTTGTTACTTTAGAAAAACAAAAAAAAAATGATGAGAATTCAAAAACAATTTTAGGGTTTGTGTATACTTCTCTTTCCGCTTTCAATAACTTAACAAACGTTGCTTTTAAGTAAAAAAAAAATCGATTAGAGTAATCGAGTTTTTAGCCAAACAGTGACAAATTAAACTGCTCGTAGAAATACTGAATCTAACATTATGGAAATGCACGCCTGGACAGAAAGTAAGACAAAGGCCACGTGGATGAAAGAAAACACAGACCTGCCAAGCGTCCCGCCCCGCATTTAAACTTCGCTCCCACAATCACGTGCGCATGGCGAAAATTGAGTTGAAGTCAAGCGTCTCTTTTTTTTCGATTTTTCCAAAATCTAACGGAGTTTTTTTTTCTTCTAAATTTTTCTTAAATTCTAAAAGACTTCATATTTTGTTTCACGCTTTTATTAATATTCTTCTTATGAATTATTCGAACAGACTTTGATGTTTTGGAGAGCTAAAATCCTGTAACGAGCCTAGAGGCCCATCGGAGCCGGCGCATATCTCACGTTTCCGTAGTGTTAAGCAGATGAGAGTCCTTGACTCCCCCTGGACAGGACACTAATCCATCGCAGGTTAGCTCCCAGCCAAAGCTAGTACTCATTTACCGACCTCGTAAGGATGGAAAGCTGAGCAAGCCTCGGCGGAAAAGACCGAACCTGGGACCTTGCGGTTGGAAGGCATAGCTTTTACTACCAACTACACCTACCACGCCGCCATGATTTGAGGTTCAGAGGAGCAGAAATGACCTTAGTCGGCAAAAGTTCGCCATTAAATAAGCTCAAGATAAAGGTAAAACGCTTTATAAAATGCTTGTGTGTTGTTTTTTTTTAAATATTTCTTCACCTTCAGTATATGACTATGAGATAACAAGATACCCCCCTTACTTCCTCATGCATCCTTATCAGATGACCTTGGTAGGTCTGAAAACAATGGAATTATTTTAGCAACAGTTTGATAAATTTTGAAGACGTACACCGTGGAAGAATTTAGCATCTATTATCGTGTTGCATACATCACATATTACGTAACGTCTGTTCTGAAATTAAAATATAACTGCTAAACAAATTCTATGGGAATATTTTTTCTTTTTTTCAATTTCGCTAGGTTGCAAGCACTTGCATTTTGATCTTAGACACAAACAAACCCCTATAGCCTGATTGTCGGTAGTTCCACCTCCCACATCTCGTGCATTTCAACAAATTGATTAACAAATTGAAAGTTTAAACCTCTATTAACAAACTTATCAGTAAATAACAGTACAACATTTTGAGAAAAATTGGGACAGATAAAATGGCCGTCTCACTTGCAATTCTTGCAAAATGAAACTAAACAACATGATGCAACACACTCCATGTTGCAGAAACTGTGCCAGCTTTACAGCAAGCCAACACCACTATTCTGTATTCATTCTACATGGAACCAAAACAAAGCTGGTCATCTTAGATTTTGGCATAATAAATCCAAGAACAATCGGAACTTGATACAGCTAACTGAGAACAAAGAGAACAATCTAGGACGAACACAGAGCTTTTTAGAAATAACACTATTTGATTAATGTGCGTGGTTTTTGTCTAAAAAAGATAATTGAAATTATACGCGCCGGATTTTTTAGTGATTGTAGACAGGATGTCTCCCTAGTCAATATCACATTATCATATCAAGGTTTGATCGAATTGGTTAGCGCAAAAACTTTGCCACCTTTTTAATCCCAAAATTCAAACTTTCAAACAACGTCTATTAACAAATTATTAACAAATTATTAGAAACGACTGCTCTATTTTTAAAATCTCATAAGTATACTACATAAGCCATAAGCCATAGCTCACAGATGATCACTATGTATTCACGCGCCCTGTGGGAACGAAATTATTCAATAGCGGAACTGATTATTTATGGACTAATGGTTCGTCTTCAGTGACAACTGAGCAGAACTTAATTGACCATTATCTTTTTAAAAAAGAAAGAGAGACCCAGGTAAAATATAACAACCGTCCTACCTGTCTGGTACTTTAGAAATCTCACGTGAAAGTCAGCATGAGAAGTGATGATGTCTTAAAATATTCTGTGCTAGCTTTCAGATGTCGCCACCATATTTCGGTATTGCTTTTCAGTATTACTTGTCTAGTGTTTATTGGATATTGAACCAAGCTCTCTTAAATCAAATGTATATTTTGATAGTAACCAAAAGCTACAAAGTTGTAAGCCTGTTGATTTGACGTCTAAGACCGGCAACTTGAAAAAAATAAAATTATCGCGCTAACTTCAAACTGGAAAAATACTACAGCCGAATATTAAAACTCGATTAACAAGTACAGATTAAAGTTGTTAGTAAATTGAAATTAATTTGAATAAAAATACTTTAATTTGACGCCGTAATGTTAAAAGGTCAACATAACACGTTGTTTGATGAAATAAATTATAAAACAATAAATATATGAATATCTTTCTCTATAAATATGGACAAACTTACACTGCCACAAACAACATGACTTGACAAAATCATCAGTGTTAACCGTATTTAAATTGAAATAAAAATATTTCAATCGCTTCAAGACCTTACACCATTTTAAGTTTAAATCGTTTTTTCAGAATTGATTAGAAATTAGATCTAGAATTAGTAGTGTTAGTGATTCAATGCCAGTCGCTCATAACAAATAAATTACGATATCTGAGTAAAATGCCTTTGTAAACCATAAAACAGATGAGTATGGTAAATTTTGAGTATGTAGTCTTTCCGCACGGGGCGGTGATACCGACATTAGCACAATAAATGCTGGCCCAGTGTTTGTTTTTAACTCCGGGTCACATGACTCGAGCACATGGTTCAAAGCTGTAGTTCGTAAATGCCGCAAGAGTAAAATTAAGAGATCGAAAGCGAACTTTATTTCTAGTAACATTAATTAAAAGGAAATATTATCTCAAACTGACTGTTTTAAGATAAATATCAACAAATGTTCATGTTGATTTGACTATAGCTACTGTACATGAAGACATCGATCAGCCAATATCGTTCGAAACAGCAAAACTACTACAACTTATAACTATAAGTTTTGACAATTTTTTTTTGTCATTTCAGTAGGAAAACGCACAAAAATAAAAAGCGATATGAAAACTAATGTATACAGGTTTAAAGACCATACAATGAGTTTGCTCGAAAGTAAAAATGAAAAGCTCAGAGTTTACTGTTTAGGGAAAGGATTTTATATCTTCACTTACCGGACTTAAGACTTTGTTCTAATTCACTTGAAGTCGTTTGTTTGAAAATTGCCTCAAAAGTCAGTATCAGCAAAGAGCACTTGAGTAACATAGTTGTGAATTGAATACCTTTCTTTACAGCTTTAAAAGTAAACAAAGATCGATTCACGACGAGCGTTCACTAGCGCGCCAATCACTCTTTAGTGTGTACGTATTAAGTATATAATGGTTGAACGGGTTGAAACATCATTTTTATGCAAACAATAGAAAAGATAAAAATTCTGCTTCCGGTGTGATTGCTGCATAAGCAATGAGGTTTATCAATGAGATTGGGTTAAAGAAATTTGTAGTCAAAAATAGAAAGCAGTGAAAGACAAGACGCACCTACGGCACAAAAATAATGCAACAAGACAATTTGATTAAATAAATAACTTAATATTTAAACATTTTCTTCAAAATACATGTTTTGGGGTGTATAATTAGTACTATTAATATAAGGGACAGGTAATTCATATTTGGACCATATATATTAAATATTTCCGTTTCAGTTCTTACAGAATACTTTAGGTTGCACGTCTTAATTAAGATTGGAAATGATTTCGTTTAACTGAAAAAAAAGAAAAAAGAATAGATTATGGATAGTTTCAAAAGTTTAAACTTTAAAACTTAAAATAATTGTCCAAACTAGATATCTTTTCAAAAATGTTTTGGACTTAGTGGCAGATTTTGTTCGAAAGTTTTGGAATCGAATTTTTTTTCCGAATCTTGATTCTGATTGAACTTGCCTGACAAAAAAAAACACTAACTCATTTGATAGAAAAGGATTTACAAAACCATATTTGCAATTCAGCTAGCATCACTTTTAGTTACAGAAAAGTTGTGCTAATTGTTAGTATAGACTAAATACAGACTATTTAGGTAGAGCTGCAAACAGTTTTATAATCTACAAAACACACTTGGTTTGATAAATTTATAAGTTTTACACCGTAGAGAAATGAAAAATACTGACGTTTTGGACTGCAGTCCTCCGACGAAGGACTACGGTCCGAAACGTCAGCATTTTTTATTTCTCTACGGAGTAAAACTTATAAATTTATTAAGCTGTTTCTATAGAAACACCGACGCAGCATCTGATTTTATCACATGTTTTGACTTGTTTTTGATCTGAGCAGACATTCCGAGATAAGAGAAAAACTGTTAAAAGTATAGTCATTTTAATTCTTTTTTTTTATTATTTCAAGGGAGCAGTTTAAAAAATATGTCATTCCCGATAATCCAGCTTAAAAACTTAAGGGAAACATTGTAACATCTTAAATCGTGAACGGAAAGTGTTCCTTCAAATATGTTTTGAGAGAATAGAGGCGTGGTTGAAGCCGTGTTATATTATCAAACGTTTGTATCAATATTGCTTCTGACTGGGTACTCTTATATCTTCTGACAAGCTTCAGAGCCGTAGTTTAGCTTATCACGATGAAATATGTAAAACAAAAATCCGACCAACGTTGGTATCTCGATCGTGCCATGTGGGACAAAATAACACTTTAAGTGTTCCGAGTGTCACTTTGACCATCCTTAAAGTCAATAACTATTTTTAATTTCTTTTCTTTTCTTTTAATTTCTTTTCTTTTCTTTCTTTTAATTTCTTTTAATTTCTTTTCTTTTCCTTCCTTCCTTTCTTTCTTTCTTTCTTTCTTTCTTTCATTCTTTCTTTCTTTCTTTCTTTCTTTCTTTCTCCCTTTCTTTCTTTCTTTCTTTCTTTCTTTCTTTCTTTCTTTCTTTCTTTCTTTCTTTCTTTCTTTCTTTCTTTCCGCTTTATGTTGTGTCCAGTGACTTTGATGTGATCAGCAATTGCAGAAGTATTTTTTGCTGATCAATCCGTTCTGCCGGATGCGAGAATCTCAAAGTGATCCCACTTGATGTTGTGTCCAGTGGTTTTGACGTGATCAGCAATTGTAGAAGTATTTTTTGCTGATCAATCCGTTCTGCCGGATGCGAAAATCTCAAAGTGATCCCACTTGATGTTGTGTCCAGTGACTTTGATGTGATCAGCAATTGCAGAAGTATTCAGTTTAGTATATTAAATACTTCTGCAATTACTAATCACATCAAAACCACTGGACACAACATCAAGTGGGATCTTTTGAGATTCTCGCATCCGGAAGAACTGATCAGCATTGCAGAATTAAAGAAATGTTATTGATACAAGAACTTAAACTAGCTCTTAATGTAAATATCTCTAGTGACAAGTGTTGTAGAAGAATCCTGCGTTTTTGCCATAAGAAAGAGCTGTCATATGAAATATTTTCGTATAATTGTATCGGACTTAAAAAAACTATGATAAATTGACAATTAGAAGAAACCAGTTTTAAGAAGTGTAGGTCTCTTGTCTTTGTGATTAAGGCTAGCTATAGCAAACACGAGTATACATTTATTACTAGTATAGATGTGATCATTGCGATGGTGGATTTATAGTTAGAGCCACATGGCGTGTCGTTCGGTGACCTTGTATCTTCTTCGCTTTTACAATCCTTACAATACTCCTTTGTTCCTCAGTAAAACTGTGTTTAGTTTCAGCAGTAAATCCCTTTATTTTTCCATAGTTTATGTACGATTTAAAAGGAGTTGTTGCAGCATAGTTCTCGATACGTGTCTCGACAAAATATTCACTCGTATATGTTCTCTCTAAAGTTCGCGGTCTCTCATAAGGTGCCCGGTCCGAAAACGCTCAACATCTTTTAGTGTGGGCATACCATGAACGGTGTGTATATTTGTATGTCTTTTGAGCGTACTCCACATAAATAATCCAGCTATTGCAAAGATAGCAGTTGCTAGAGTTTTGAAAACATGGATAAATACGTTGCAGCCATTGACCACGTGACAGCCACTGATCATGTGACCACTTTTTGTGACAGAAGAGAAAAAAAAGAATGGCATTAAGCCTGGTTTCCATATAGTTGTACCTGTCCTATCTGTCGTGTCTGACGTATGAAACTTGCCCCCTGTAGCGCAAACGCAACTCCATGCGGCTCATACGACAGTTATGTATCTTGGGTTTCCATATAGTTGTATCTGCCGCTTCTGCTGCTATAACACCGGGGTGGACTGGGCGAATGCTCTTGTACTTTCTCTCTGCTTCTTCTGCGGTAAGTTTAAACCTATCGCCCAATGCTTTCCAGCAGTTATCTCTAACTTGTTTGGCTTTATAATCTTTAGAAAATTTGTTATAAAGACATTCATAGCGCTGAAGTTCTTCCATGATAGAAGGGACCGAACAATCAACGCGACTTTCGACCTCCGCCGCCATCTTGAAAACAAAGAAGTGCATTCTTGGACACATTTTTGTTGTATTTGTCGTATGAGTGGCTTGCGATGGTTTCCATTAACAAAATGTTATCTTACCACGCCCATTTCCTGTTGTATCTGTTGTAGGAGATAGAATATATTCTATCTCAAACAACAAGTTGTATTTTCCTTATTTGTCGTATTGGCCGGTTGTATGTGAGGTTTCCATAAAGTTGTATCTGTCGTAGGAAGTTTTTTCATACGACAGATAGGACAGATAGGACAAATACAACTATATGGAAACTAGGCTTTAAGTCGCTCTATTCCACAGGAAGCCCGACTTAAAAGGGTGTATTCTAGCAAATTTTAACTCCAACCCTAAGCAACTGTAAACCAACAAATATGTGCTTGATTAGTTCATTAACAATAGTTTGGCTTCCGACCATTATTCTTTCAAAATGGAATGTAAATTCTTTATAGGAGTTTAATCTAGTGTTACCAAGAGTATTTTTACAGAAATGACAAATGTCACGGTTTTGCTTCAATACAAGGTATCTGGAGTTGTTTTAAATTCCATCGCAGAAACCTTTAGCTTTAATCTTTGACAGTTTCATTTTTTTTCATCACTGAGTTTCAACCGAACTAAATTGGTTCGACCAAATTTTTTTTTTCGATAATAAAATATTAGTAAAAAAAACTAACGCTGAAAACTGACGTTTCGATGTCGCTGACATCATTATCAAAGTAAAATAAAAGGTTCAATATACGAATAATATTAATATCTCAAGAGAGTACAGTAAAGAAATGTAACAAAAAAACTCTAATGAAACATCGAAACGTCAGTTTTCAGCGTTATTTTTTTTACTGAAATGTGTTTCCAAAGTCGTTTTGATTAATAAAATATTAAACAAAATAATAAATGACGCTACACTCACTCGTGAGGACTCGAATATAAAGCATATCTCCCCGTGACCATGTAATATTGTCCATATATTTCATTGATGTAATTTCTTATCTATTATGAAAGGAGCACTATATTTTAAGTGCTTAACGGTCTTGTTAGTTTCCAAGTCATTTGACTCCAGGGGGTGATGGTGGGGTGGGGAAGGGGTTGGGAATTATTAGGTGTTGATGTGGTGATGGGAAAGGGGGTCCTGAGAAACAAACATAACGTCAGAAATCTAAGAAGCTAATATTTGCTTTCTATCTATTAGTTATTGCTCGTATATAATGTTTAGTAAAACTATTTTATAAAAATATAAAAAAACATTTTCATTCTCCTCACAGCTTTTTTCTAAGAACAAATCCTCTGAACAAGATGGTTGCATTTTGAAAACCTTTCCTGGTTCGTCATGACCACACAAAAGTACTATCATCAAAACCTCATCATTTTTTATGTGACAAAAACCGAATCTGTTTTTTTTATACATTACATCTTTTTGTCAAACCTTGCTGACGTTCGTAAACTGAGAAGGATCAAAACTCTTTCCATTTCAAATGCATGTTCTAAACAGGCAATGCTTTTAAAATATACTTTTCCACAATTGTATGTAAAATTCCTCTTGGAAACATAGTATACAATTGCCTTTCCCTACCATTCGTATTAAGCATGGACGTTTTCTAATTTAATCGGCCAATATAACCTGACAATAACTCTATGCGGGGTCAATCCCGTTTTCAATAAAATGTACAATGTCATTTAATTCGTCATTGTTTTTCTTTTGAACGCTACTGGCTGTCTTTGTTCTCAGTTCAATCACGTCAAGAGGTGATCATCCTAAAAAAATATTTTTTATTCGTCTATAAAATTTGTTTGAACAACATTGTTATATAGAAATATCTTTTCTCTTTCCAAGATATCAATACTTTGTTTTCTATAGCACCTTCGGTATTTAAATACGTTAGTAGATAACTGAACTTAATTATTTGAAAACAACTTAATGGTATGTGCAGACCTAATGTATATAGTACATTCTCTATTTGCAAATACCTACCGTTCTTTTAAATGGTACTCGTTTTAGCCTTTTTCCAAATAGAGGTAAAAAATCATTTCAAGTTCAATTCTTTTAGATATCAACATTTGCGTGATCTTTTTCTGAGGAACAACCTTCGGTTATTTTAATAGTTCCTAAAATTAGTGTTGGGCTTGCTTCCACCTTTACAACTCCGCTATGGGTAAAATGGTCAAACTGAGATTCTTTCACTTGCAATGAATGCTCTTTACATTTTGATTTCTTTTACTTCGTAAAGAACAAACTTTAGTCTTTTAACTGGATGTAAGCACGTGTATTCTAATCCAACAAGCAACTTGCGTGATTTTTGTTCCATTGCCTTTATGTACTTGCTCTAGTCCTCTTCCTTGAGGTTATATCACGCACACTAGAATAGTAATGTGTTACATAGATGCGTGAGATGTTAGTAGTATTTTGCACGAGGCATGAGCGGAGGGGTAACGCCAGATTTTGCTTGAAAGTCCATGTGCTGTAAGGTAGCAGAGCGTTGAGGTTGTGTTCGTCTCCTTGGTGCCGGCTCGGGGTGTTTGGCAGAATCCCAGCGACGGACTGGTGTCTCTGCGGGGTAAATGAATCAAATGAAAACCGGGCAGAGTCCCTAATTACGTTTTTTTTAATTTGCGCGTTAAAGTATGAAGCTGGAATAAAGATTTAGATACTGAGCAGTGAAACCCTGATTACCTGGTTTAGGAGGCATGTTTTCATAACCATGAAGCTGCATCAAGCTCTTTCCTCTTCTTGGTGGTAATGGCGGGCCATCTAAAAATGATAAAAAAACCATAATCGCTGGAAGACAACAGCTCGGAAAACCCAATTTTAGAAAGTGACTTACCAACTTCTCACCCCCTCCCCCACTATTGGTTTCAAAGTTTGACAAGGTCCTGATCAAGTTTTAGGGGTGGTTGGAATAAAAGTCAAGTTTAGATAAGGTTGAGCTTAGGATTAAAGACAGCATTTGGTTGGTGCTTTCTAAAAATCTATAATTTATTTTACCTTTAGATTTATCCATCAATTTAAGTTACTTAACCTTACGCAAAGTACTCTCCTAATCAATTTATTCCCTTTTCCTCCATCTGATTGGGGATTAGATCAGAGAAGTTCGGTTTATGATATACAGTTTATTTACACTGATACAAGGTAGTTTGGTCATTAACGCTACAGACAGTCTTTAGTCCTAAGTTGAGGAAAGCCAACATCAACGGCGAGGACTGACAGCCAAGCTAACTAAAACATTTTACTATCCAAGTGGCACTGCACCGGTGTTTATCTCCGATTTCTGTAGTGTAAAGCGAATGTGAGTCCTTGACTCTCCCTGGACGGAACAATAATCCATTGCAGGTGACGCTGGCACACTATTAAACAATCTCGTAAGGACGGAATGCTAAGTAAGTTTCATTGGAAAAGAAGTCCCCCAAATGTTTAAACCTCGGCAGAGCCGGGGATCGAACCTAGGACTTTCCTTGTTGTTTTGAGGGAGAAAACAATCCAACAGTGCCAACCAAGCCACCTTTACACCAACCATGAACAGGTTTAAACGGGTGCAAAATATATTGTTACGGCAATAGGCTACGTTTCGCCTTACCTCGTGCGAAACGTAAAATATAGGATCGAATATTAGTGTTACCATCCTGTATCTATGCTATGTTTGTTTTTGTAGTATTTTAGTGTAAGTTTTATGCTAGCCCAAATGTTCTGTTAAAACATGACGTACCTTGACGTTCCTGGGGCGCAGGTAAGTTGCAGTACGCGTGGGGTAGTTTATTAGAATCGTCAATCGGCTGTCTCTTTGGAATAGGAGGAGGGGAGGGCTCTAAGGGTTAATAGATAAACACGATCAATTACTAGCAATCGAATTTCTTACTAACATCATCGTTGTCGTTTTCATGCTTACCATTACCGTTATCATTAACGTTACCCTTGCCGTTACCATTACCGTTACCGTTACCATTACCATCACCATTTCCGTTACCGTTACCGTTACTATTAACGTTACCCTTGCCGTTACCATTACCGTTACCATTAACGTTACCATTACCATGCACTACCGTTACCATTACCATTACCATTACCATTACCGTTACCGTTACCATTACCATTACCATTAACGTTACCCTTGCCGTTACCATTACCGTTACCGTTACCATTACCGTTACCATTACCATTACCATTACCGTTACCATTAACGTTACCCTTGCCGTCACCATTACCGTTACCGTTACTGTTACCATTACCGTTACCATTACCGTTATTGTTACCGTTACCGTTACCGTTACCATTACCGTTACCATTAACGTTACCATTACCGTTACCATTACCGTTATTGTTACCGTTACCGTTACCATTAACGTTACCATTACCGTTAGCACTACCACCATCATCATCATCATCACCATCATCACTATTGTCACTATCATTATTATAGCCATAATAATCATTACGTACCCGTCGTTTTTCTAATTGTTACAGTCTTCGTCGTCGTCATGACTGTAATGAAAGCAATAGTGTTCTCGAATGAGAATTTTCAAAAAATTCCAGACTCTGACAAATTGAAATCAAGTTTCACAACGACCAGTTTATACTACCTTCGTTCTTGTTCGGCAGGTTCTCGTACATCTCAGCATTAGACGCCTGTGGTTTGTATCCAGATGCTGAAACTAGAAAATAAAAATAAATTAAGACATGGTTTTGATCAAACCTCCTTAAGATTAGGACTTCAGCCAGGAACAAGGTAAAAGGATTACCTTTTATTTGTTTGAGGTACTCAATGTTGACATAGGTATGATCTTCAAACTTAGGTTCAACTGTTGAAGAAATTACAATAGAACGTTATTAATGAATAAAGGAAAGAAACAACTCTATATACACAGGACTATACTTTCTATATTTAATTGGCCGTATTTATACTAGAGACGACCTTAGCGAGTAGACGACTTTAGCGAGTAGACGACCTTAGCGAGTAGACGACCTTAGCGAGTAGACGACCTTAGCGAGTAGACGACCTTAGCGAGTAGACGACCTTAGCG
>JAOEHV020045106.1:0-17360 GCA_025447995.2 Isaurus tuberculatus | reverse complement strand
TGAAATCGAGGCTCGAGCGCAAGACACCAAAATTTGCACAGCATATAATCGTACCGCGCATGCTCGGGATCGCAAGAGCAAAGAGAATAGTTTCGCTGCTCCTGCGTCGCGGCAACTAGTCTAACCTGTTCTCACCGCCTCCGATGTCTAGTATTTTGTTAACATGATGATAATCAAAAACAGGTGCGCCAAGTCATCTGGAGTCAGGACGACAGTAAGATAGTCTCTTGTGGTATGGATGGCGCCGTATATGAGTGGAATGTAGCGAACTTCAAACGAGATGGAGAGAGCGTCCTCAAGTCCTGTAGCTACACCAGCGTAGCAGTCTCACCAGATGGAAGAACGACATTTGCCGTTGGCTCAGACAAAACCCTTAAAGAAATCTGTGATTCGCAGGTTCGTCTTTATATCTGTTATTGAGTTTGGGTAAAATTTATGGAATATATTGGTGTTTTAAGATTCGGATCACTTAAGGGTTACCTTGAAGTAAATATGTTGATTCTCGTTACGTCCCACTTTCAATTCGGACGAACTTTATAATAATTTATTTTTCGTGCACTCAGTTTGAATAAATAGTGCTGGAATCCTGTAGTTTGATTGGATTCTGTGTTTGCACAGTAATGAACAGCCAATCACGAAGCAAAGAGTGTTATATTAACCAATCATACCACAAGAAAAACATAATCGTCAACATTGGACAACATGATGGCTACTATTTCCAGCTTGTAATACCGTTAAATAAAGTATTTATGTCGTGTTTCCATTTTTACAGATTCTTCGCGAAGTTCCAGCTAACGAGACAGTCTTGACCCAGTGCGTGATGTCGCGGTCAGGTCGTATGTTGTTCACTGGTACAAATGGCGGTACTCTTCGAGCCATGAAATTTCCACTCACCGTCCCTGGAGAGTGGCAAGAGCACCAAGTGCACTCCGGAGCTATCACAAAGGTACGCATAGGGGCCGGGAGAGGAAGAACATAGCTTATTGAATTTCTGTCTAGTTGGGTGAACGAAAAAATATTTAACTGTATATTGTGTTGAGTATCGTCCGGTTTAAAGTATTCCTGAGAAGGACCGATGTCGGTGACTGAGTTTCAACTCCTGTGCGGTTGTCATCATCAAAGTAAAAGATGAATGAATGAGTCAGTCAAATACTAACACAGCATGGTGCGTCATGTCCGATTGGCCAGCTTAGCCCTGATGTGATAGGCTGTTACACTCAAGTAGTGTTTTGTTACAAGATATTAAAGCTTGAGTCTGGTTTGAGTTACATGACGATTGTCAATGTTCAATTTTTAATATTAGTAATATTGCATAACAAAATCATCATCATCATTTTCATAATCACCATTATCATCACCACCACCACCATCATCATTCTCATGACGTTATCATAATTATCATCATTTTTATAATCACCATCATGATCATCATTCTCATAATCACGTCATCATCATCATTATCATCATTTTCATAATCATCATAATCATCATAATTTGTTACAATCATCACAACGATCACGATTATTCACCACCAGATCGTTATCATGATCATCTTCATCCAGTGTATCAGCTTAGAAACAACAATATTTGTCTGTCATCAGATGCGCATGTCTTATGATGATCAATACCTTTTCACTGTGAGCGAGGACGCGTGTTTGTTCATCTTCAAAGCTATTGACAAGGAGGGTCGCGGACTGAAGAGAGACAAAGAGGTTGGGTACGCAGAAGAGATTCTCATTACAAAGTCGGACTTGGAAGAGAAGGTATAGCAACTTATCTGGTCTTAAATGTACTCAGTGCTCAGATTGTTCATGATCAATGCTGTTACTATCACAATATTATACCATGATCGCGGAAAAGAAACAAGATCGATTCCCACCTCCTTTTGTAGATTTTGTGGAATAAATTTTTTTTTCAAAGTTTTTGATTCTAAATATGATTTCACTGCTATTGCTATTCGTGTACCATAAATGTCCTAAAGAGATGAGATACATTTTGCAAGTTAACTAACAGGCCAGAAATCATAAGATTATACGTTGCAAGAAAAGTTGGGGCAAACTATTTAGTTCAGCTAGTAAAAAGAAATTTAGTTTAATTACTAAACAGCTTAAGCAAGCCGTACACTAGGCGAAAACAGCGCAGCGCTGATTCCGCCGTGAAGAATTTAAGCGTATTCAGCTCACGTGGTTGTTCCCCGCACACTGGGCGCTGTTATCGACAAAAATTAGCCATGGACGCCGCCATTTTCAATGCTATGTCGAGTTACGCATGCGTAGTCACAACAAGAGGTAATTAGCGCCAGCGCTAAGTTCGTTCAGTGTCCGCACATTAGGCGAAAAGTTCGTGCTAAAAGTGCGCGGCGAAAAAAATATCAAACATGTTTAACATCGAGCGCTGTTGCCGCAACTGAAAATTAACTCCGCACACCCAGCGAATTCTTTGCTGCGGATTTAGCGCCGCGCTGTTTTCGCCTAGTGTGCGGCTGGCTTTAAATCTTCTCGACTAAATGGTTGAATCCCAAGTTTTGCATGTGAGCTAAGAGTGACTGCAAGGTTTGTTCTTTGGGCGCTCCGGTTTTTCCCCTCCATGAAATCAACGTAAGGAAAGCTTCGCTCATGTATCAACGTGATCTTGTTCAGTTCTTTGAACCACAAAGTCCGTTGAAGCTGTTAGGTAGATGAACAGATAAAAAGAAAAAAGGCAATTTTAAATTCTAGAAATTAAAAAGAAAAATCACAAACTTCATTTTATAAAGTAATCACGTTACGTTTTTTTTTGTTTTACCAGAATGCAATGATGGCCGAGCTTAAAACGCGTGTTGAAGAATTGAAGATGGAAAATGAATACCAGTTGCGACTGAAAGATATGAACTACAACGAAAAGATCAAGGAGTTGACAGAAAAGTTTATACAGGAAATGGAGTCGTTAAAAACTAAAAATCAAGTCTTGAAAACTGACAAAGATAAGGAAGAAGCAAAACACGAAGAAGAACTTGCAGATTCAATGGAGAAACACGCTAAAGAGCTGCAAGATCTGGAGTCTGCCAACAATCAGAAGTTGATGTCTGAATATGAGAAATATCAAGAGTTGCAAGCCAAAAGTCAAAAGATGCAGGAAGATTATGAAAGGCAATTGACGGAGATGGAGGAATCTAAAGAACAAGCGTTGGAAGAGTTGTCAGAATACTACGATAACAAAGTGCAGGAGAAAACGGCACAGTTAGAGCAGGTAGGGTAATAATACATTACAATAACAATTTCAACGTTATATGAAAACATTGATTATATAATAACATTAACAATTATCGATATGATAACGATAGTAGTAATAATGACGATGATTATGACAATAATAGTAATACCAAATATGATAACAGTAACAAGATTTGCATCGTCCTTCCTGTTAATTCCCTTCTTTCATCTTTATTTTTTGTTCTCTTTGCCCTCCCATAACTTCCTCCGTTAATCGCTTAAGTATATTGATACTTATCTTTTCATTGTTATGTTACTTTCTGAATCGCCATTTTACGTAGCAAAGCACATTTCGTAGTATTGCTTATAAATAACATTAAGGTTTCACAAACTGCGCTATTCTTTTTTACAAAAAAACAGCCGTGAACAATTTCTTTGGTTGCTATATTCTATCACTAATCAAGGTGTGTTTTCTAGGCTCAAGATGAGAGTCGGCAACAGCTGCGGGAATACGAAGAAACTAAAAAACAAATCGAGGAAGATGCAGATCGAGAAATTTTGGATATAAAGAATAAATACGAAAGAAGATTGAGAGAAGAGAAAGAGGCCAATTTACGACTGAAGGGAGAAACTGGTATTATGCGAAAAAAGGTAAATCAAAAGGGTCTAGAAGTAGAACCTTAGCAACGAAACGAAAAGCCAAAAGTTTTGGGTTTCCACGTATAATTTCTGAGACGAAAATCGGTGTTCTAAAGTTTTCAACTACGACTGGCCGCAAAACGAATAACGAACTATTTATATTTCGTAAAGTGTCCATTGCATTACAGAAACAGTTTTTGATATATTCTGCCCGTATGAACAAAGGAATCCTAAATTAAACTTTGCAGAACATTTTCAATCCAATCAGAAACCTGGACTGCCTATTAAACGCGTTGTGAAAAACTTGTAAGCGTAGCGGAAAACTATTTGTGTAATAATTATGTCGGGTTTTTTTCAAGTGCGAAGATAAAGCTTTCGTAGAGAAATTTTTCACTTTTTAAATTTTTCTTGCCTTTTTGCGCTTATTATTTATGGCCTTACAGCTAAAACTAATAATTGCTCAATATTGGATTTTTTTCCGCCTTAAGTTCACCAGCCTCCAAAAGGAGATTGACGATTACAAGACGGAAATCCAGCGTTTACATGGAGAGCAGAATAAACTTCAAGGTGTAATCAAGTCCCTTGAGAAAGACATTTACGGCCTCAAGAAAGAAATTCAAGAACGTGATGAAACAATTCAAGACAAGGTAATTTTTTCAACTAGCTGGAGGATTTTTGTCATTTCAGCAGCCTATAGTAAAAGAAGCAGAGGAAAATCGATAGTGATAACATCAAAAAATTAGGGATAAAAGTTTTGTGGACTTGCATAGTCAGGATCAGAGAGGATGTAAACGAAAAGCCACGTTCGGCCATTATGAACTTTTCGTTTGATGATGATGACTCAAGGAAATCTGGCATTAAGAAAAATCTTTACACTTTTACATTTTTAAACTAAATTTTAAAATTTTCATAAAGAAGGGTTGGTTTGGCAACGCGGAGTGGTTGGCGCAGTTGGTAAGATCTGTGCCTTCCAACCACAAGGTCCCAGCTTCGAATCCTCGGCTTTGCCAAAATTTGAACATTTGTGTGACCTTCTTTTCCGCCAAGGCCTACTCAGCTTACCATCCTTACGGGGTCGGTAAATGAGTACCAGCTTCGGCTGGGAGCTAACCTGCGATGGATTAGTGTCCCGTCCAGGGGGAGTCAAAGACTCCCATCCGCTTAACACTACGGAAACCGGAGATAAGCGCTGGCCTCATGGGCCACTAGGCTTGGAAAAGGATTTAGTTTTAGCTTAGGGTTGGTTTGGCGCAGCTTGTAAGTTCTAACCACAAGGTCCCAGGTTCGATCCCCGGCTCTGCCAAAATTTGATTATTTGCGTTTGCTTCTTTTCCGCCAAAGCTTACTCAGCTTACCATCCTTACGGGGTAGGTAAACAAGTACCAGCTTCGTCTGGGAGCAAACCTGCGATGGATTAGTGTCCCGTCCAGGGGGAGTCAAAGGTTCTCATACGCTATACACTACAGAAACCGGGGATAAACGCCGGCGTCATTGGCTACTGGGCTCTTAAAAGGATTAAGATCTTTTAACGTTACTCAAATGTTAGTTGTCACTTCCTACCAGGAAAAAAGAATTTACGATCTAAAAAAGAAAAATCAAGAACTGGAGAAGTTCAAGTTTGTGTTGGACTACAAGATTAAAGAACTCAAAAAACAAATTGAACCTCGGGAGAATGACATTAAGGCAATGAAGGAACAGATTCAGGAGGTACGGTTATGGCAGCATTAGTTTTTTTGTTTTCGTTTTTGTTGAGAATAATAATAATAATAAAATTTTTTATAGCGCCGTTTCTTAATAATCCAACACCGCTTTACAATCGTAGCAGCCTTAAATATAATCAATTTTACAATCATCAAATTTACAAAAGTTTAAATATAAACTAATATAAGAATACAGCTGAATTGTGGTGAAACAAACAATGCGCTAAATTTGAGCACGAGGTCAGTCGGAAGGTTTGACAAATGTTATTTGGCGATATATTGCGTCACATAATGATATTAACTAAAAAGCTACATCAATCTTGAAAGTTTTTGAAATTTAAAGTAAGGGGTTTTAAATAGTAAAAGCAAATCTCAAAACCAATCGTACATCCATAAAATTACTTTCTTGTTCTGTTTGCAGATGGAAAGTGAGTTGGAAAGATTCCACAAACAGAACGCAAGTCTTGAACTAAATATTACAGAACTGAGGCTGAAACTCAAAGCAACGGACAAGGAGATGCACCAAGAGAGACAAAAGGTATATTCTGATGCAAATGTTCAGTTTAAAAAGTTGGAGGAGTGGAAAAGGTGCAAAGACGAGCTGCTCGCTTTGCATTTAGAGACGATTTAAAGAGTCCAGTATCAGTCAGATCAGCTTAAGGATCTATAAAATGGCCCCTCTTTGCTATACTATACATGAAAAACACCGTCTGTGCTTCATGTTCAAAGCCGTAAGAGGATTAAATGCTGTGGACCTCTCTTACTGTACTTCAATCGCTACAAGGACTACAAGACGAAAACACGAAGTTAATTTCAATCACCCTTATGCCCGAACTGATGTTTACAAATTTTCTCTTTTTCCTCGCACTATTCCAGCTTGGAACAATCTAACAAAATTAATGACATAATTGAATCTAGCAGCTTCTCAGAATTTAGACATAATTTAGATCCATTTACTTACTAAATTAAGTCTACCCGTTTCATATAACTATATACACATATAATTGTAATTTTTAAAATGTATTCAATTTTATTTGTTTGTATGTATTTTTGTTATATCAGCGTATATGCAAATAGTTTTGCTGATTAAAGATTCAGATTCAGATTAATAGCCGAGGCTTCAGGTTGTGTTTTCGGACGTGATAATATAGGTTATTATTTCCAAATACCGTGAGTTTAAACTCTTGTGACTTTCGAATCAAAATCAAGACTTCTTTACTCAATTTTGTACTCTCTTTAAGGTTCGCGATGTGGAGGCGGTAGTGAAGCGCTTCAAGACAGACCTGCATAACTGTGTTGGCTTCATTCAAGAACCTAAGAAACTGAAGGAGAACGTAAAATCTCTTTACCAGAAATATGTTCAGAACGAAACAGTAAGTACTTGTTAAAAAGCTTGAAACGCTATAGAAGGTACAACGTGTAATTAAGACAGCTTCAGGTTAATATTTTTATGAATTTTACCTGACGTTTTGCGCCTTAAGTCTTTATCAGAACAACTGTAATTAGGGCAACGCAAGGTTCAGATTTTATGATTATCGCCGTAAGTAGTATGAAGAGCTGACGTTCCGCGTGTTAGTCTTTCGTCAGAGATACTGTATTTGTTGCTCAAATAAAGGGCTAACGCTCAAAATGTTAGTTCTTTAAACCACTTAGAGCGTGGTCAAAATAATTTTATTGTCGAATTGTCTAATTTACAGTAGGTCTGACAAAGGGTTAACGCACGAAATACATGCTCCTTAAACTACTTAAGGCGATGATCATAACATTTTCAACAACGAAGTCAACAACACACAAGCTTCAGATCTTCCTCAACAAACGGCCGCGATCGATTCTCAACATCAAAACAGAAACGAAGAACTGTAGGGCAAAAAGTGTAGAGGTACAAATTCTACGACTTAAATACGGTTGGATCGGCCATGCACTTCGCAAAACAGCAGATAATGTCACCAGACAATCACTGAATTGGATCCCGCGAGGCAAGAGAAAAAGCGGGAGACCATGAGCCATTGGGCGAGGATCCGCAGAACAAGAATTAAAGGCAACGGAAAAATCCAGGAAAAAACTCGAAAAGTTAGCGAGAAACAGAGCGAAGTAGAGATTACTTGTGCGTGACCTATGTGTCACATTGCGTTAAGGGTTGATGCATGATGATGATGATGATGATGATAGATTATCATATATGTTCAGATACTCCTCCCTTCCCAACAATGTCACCCACACAAGTGTAGATAACACATGCGTACTAGTATCAAGTACTCGCAGCCACTAACTGGGCATTAAGGTCACTTTAGTAGAGGGCATTACCCCTTGAATCGTCCATAAATAATGGTGAGCCTGAATATTACTAGACAGGGAAAGCTGTTTTGCCTTTATTAGGCCTCATCACCAAAGTATAGCTAACCAGTTACTGGCTGTAAGTATTAGAAGCTTACAGGCATGTTCTCTATTTAGGGTGTGTTTACATGATAACAGATCGGATTTTCGATCCGGATCGACTTGGGGTTCATTCTACGTTTACATGGTAGAATTGAAATGCCGAGCCTGCATTGTTTCGGGTCAGCACACATGCACATTTCTGACCAGGAAATGAAATGTGACGGGAGTTCGAGTGATTGTCCATCTCGGTCTCTTTGTGGTTTCTCTGACAGTAAAAACGAGCTGATACAGTTAGTTTTTACCGCTTTCAAACGCAAAATAAATTTTCAGAGGGAAAAAAACATATTAATCTGGGCAGCCATTACGAGTTCCCAAGATCGGTCTCATTCTGGAATGAACTTCGATCTCCGTTTACACGATTCCAGTATAGGATCTCACACTGGAATGAAAGCCGGTTTCGATCCGGAATGAAAACCAGGTGCGAACTCGATCCGGAATGGCTTCACTTTCGTTCCGGAGTCTTGTAAACACTGTGCACTCAAATGCAGAGCTACAAGAGAGAATGAAGAAATCGGAGCGAGTTCATCCGGTAACATGTAAACACATCCTTACTTGTGATCATCATTCAGGCCACATCCCACAAGCATTCCACTTTTATAATTTCAGCCTGACTCAGCGAGTGTTGACGCCGATATACAAAGAGAGTACGCTCGACAGAGAGAGCACCTCGAGAGAAGCGTTGCGTCTCTTAGGAAAAAGCTTACGAAGGATTCCGAGATTCACAGAGCTGATAATGTCAGAATTATGCAGGTAAGATAGATAAATAAATAAATAATGCATATTTATATAGCGCTTTTTATTGTTAAATCTCTAAGCGCTTTACAAGGAAATACAGGGCACAAACAGTTAAGGGTCTTAGATAGTTCGCTACAGGGGCTCACAAATATTTGAATAATCAAGAAATGCCCTTAGTGAAAGAGACAGACCACAACACCGGGATCACTACCCTGGTTTTTTTCGATCAGTTTGTGAGTTCTTTTAAGTCCCCCAAATAGAGAGACTGGACCTACGGTTTAACGTCCTTATCCGAGAAGACGCATCATTTGCTGATTTTAGAACAAAGGCAGCACATTCTCCTCAATTATTTTAAGACCCTGAGTGTTGGTCCGGCCGGGAATCGAACCCGAGCCTCCCGCTCGATAGACTGGCACCTTACCAACTAGGCTAACCAGGCGGCGGTTAGAAAACGAACTTAAACCAAAGAGCTTTGCGAGCTAGTATACCTTAATCAGAAACAACTCAGTCAGCCAAAATGGCATTAATAATGTTAAAAAAGACTTGTGGAGTTCACTAGACCGAAAGATCTAATTGTTTTATTAATATTACGCATTTAGTTTAACTGACAAGAGATAACAAAAATTTTAAATGTTTTTAACGAGTTTAATTCCATCCGCTTTAAACTACAGAAACTAAGGGTAAACTCCTGCCCCACGAACCACTAGACTCGTATAAGGACTATTCTTAGCCAGTAATGTAATTAAAAGTAATCGAAAAGACAATAACTTTGTTTATTTCTTTTAAGGAAAACGTTACTCTGATTAAGGAGATCAACGATCTACGACGAGAACTCAAGATCGCCCGCACTCAAGTCCATGACTTAGAAACAACGTTAGGGGTGTTGCGTAAATCCCAGGGGCTACCGACAGGTGATAATACATCAGCAGGCATAGCTAAAGTGGTAAAACAAGAAGATTTTACCCAACTGGAGAAAATCATTGACATTCAAAAGGGCGAAATTAGAAAACTAAGGGTACAAATTACAGACATTGAGAATCGCGGGATGTCGAGGCCCCCTAGCGGTAGCAAATTACCTCCAGTTACAGCTAATTAAATCTTTAGAAGATTTTTCCAACACGAGTAAAAATGAACACTATGGTTTAAAATTGGATTTGATCATATCAAACATCATTAAATCATAATGTAAGTAGTTTTTAAAACGTACGAATGTGCAAAGAAATTTTTTTCGATACGATTTAAAACCGGGTGATTTTTTGAATTCTTTTTAGTTCGTGTATTTCTATGGCCTAAAGGTTTTTATATATAGAAACTTTTTAGCTAGAAAATATTTTCTCTGTTAAACTTGTCTGGCATCGCTCTGTATGACAAAAATTTCTTTTCTCCTATCTTAGGATGAAAACTGTCAGTACTATTTAACCAAAGTAGTTTTTTATTTAGAGATTGTAATATATACTTCGCTGCGAACTATATGTAAATAAAAAGAAAGATTTTTTTAAAAAACTGTGTGAACACTAGTCACTACTATCTTGTCTTCAAAATTTTTAAATTATCAAATTTTTAGTATGTTATAACTGACTAGACTTAATTATCACTCACTCAGATACTAGAATGATCTAGGGACTGAACTGCAAGACGTGATCTCTTGTAGTTGATGCAACGACGTGATCAAAAAACGAAACGCGTTCAATGATTGAATTGGACTCCACTCAGTCCTATTACCATTACTTATTAGAAAAATATATTTGCTAATGAGGTCACGGTTATCTTAATGCTTCCAATTTTCTGCTCTTTGTCAGTGATAATAGTGGAATATTTCAATTCTATAGATATTCCTCATTCCTTTGCTATATCAAACAAAGTATTCTCATTTGTTTTCCGACACTGCTGTTCGAGTTTCGAGATCAAATCACAAGAATAAACGAAGACGGACAGGCCTTCTGTAACGGTCTTTTGTTTATTTGTCATGTTCAATGCTTTTTTCTTTTGTATTCTTTTCGGAAACATGAAATATTCTCAAT
This sequence comes from Isaurus tuberculatus, assembly GCA_025447995.2. Classification (NCBI taxonomy): domain Eukaryota; kingdom Metazoa; phylum Cnidaria; class Anthozoa; order Zoantharia; family Zoanthidae; genus Isaurus; species Isaurus tuberculatus. The sequence goes on along the minus strand of JAOEHV020045106.1, from coordinate 6,638 downwards.
ATTTTAAATGTTTTATATTGCTTAAGTTATATTACCCAGAGGTCTACCCGCTCCATAAAGTTAGCGAACAGTACGAAAGGAGCGAAGTGCTGGTCGCAAGTAACTTCAAAATTGCTGTCCTTGCCATTCGCGTTGGCGTTTTTTCGCGTTCGTTTCCCCGACTCTCTAACGTCATTTTATTATGCTAACTAGCGGCAGGTTGTAATACCAAGCAAAATAAAAACAAATCAAGAACCTAACCGAAAAAAACAGTTTTTTTTTCTTGCATTAAGTTAAACCCAAAACGACAACGTATATACTGCATGTGAACGGTTGTTCGTTTATAACAAAACTCAAAATCTTATAACTTCTATGGTAATGTAATTTGTGTGTTGTTTTAAAAGGATGTCACAATACAATCGATACAATACATCTATTCAATATATTTACTTTTACATTTTAAATAGCTGAATATTTACAATACAAAACTTGCTATCTACAACATCATAGCATAGGGCTATAGCCTTGGTAACGTCGTGAAATGTATAAATAGTTTGCTCGTTTCACTTAGTTTCAAAATTTGTAGTAAACATAATGAAAACTGAAATATATAATATTTTACGGTACCAAAATTACAATCTCTCATCAAACAGTTTGTTTAAAACAGTTATCATCTATAACAGAAAATACATTCCTCAATACCTATTTATATATTCTAGGGCGTTTTGTTACACATCAATAGGCTTGCTGATGGAGACCTCAATAGCTGCAAACTTTTCAGTTAAAGGAATATTTGTGGAGCTCTTAAATAATGTTTCTTGATTACATTTTCAGGACTTTCTCAACGAGTTGAGTTAGAGCTGCTGTTAAGGTATTCTCGGTATGAGAATAAACCGCGCCACTTGCAATAGGAGCCGTCTAATCCTTCATTATTAACCAAACGGCTTTTCTCTGTCGAAGTAACTTCATCGTTTTTTTCTTCAGTGCGATTCTCTTCATTCTCGTCCTTTTCTTCTTCGAATTCACCAAGGATTAAAACAGCAACTGTGGATTTGGTCCGGTTTCTAGCTGGGTCAACTATGACAGATGTAATGGGCCAGAACTGACCAATGTACTGTTTTTGATCGAAAAAAACGTCCGGTTGTTCATCAATTTTCGATTGAGAGCCATAATAAATGTCTCGTTCTTTTTCCGAACATTGCTGGTTTTTTTTCTTCTTTCGTCCCACTGTTACCTTTATGCCGAAGCGATACTTCAAACCTAATTGAAACTTAATACGAAATCTACCCATTTCTGCTCTCGTCCGGAGTGTGAAAATGCGTACACAAAAATAACGATTTGGCTATTAACAAATCTTAAAGAAAATATTATTCCCTTTTCATACTGACACTATAAGTTTTAGCGAAATACATTTTAAAGGTTTCTTTAAAATGAAAGATTTTTTCTTGTAGCCAATCCGGAAAAGAGACTCAAAGTAAAAAGTCGAACTTACGTCATACCATTAATTATTTGCGACACTTAGACTGCTACCCTGTGGCCAGTAAGAGCCATTTTTGGGCCAGTAAGCATAACTTGAATTCTTTTTTTAAAATGTTTTTTGTTGAAAAGTTTTTGTTAAGACTCAAAGAAATGTGAGTTGAAAAGAACGAGGTAAAAAAATGGTAATATACCCATTAAATAAAAAAAAATATTTCGTTCAGCTTCCTTCTCTACTCATACGGCGATGATTGAACAATTACGTGTTTAAAACTGTATTACTATATTACGAAATGATCTTAAGCGTTTCCTTATTCGTTGAACTTTCTCCAAGTTAAAGTTATAGAGGTTCCACTCTTTAACAAACTCTAAACAATCCATGTTTGACAAACCTATGTAACAGACTCAGGGTTAAAACACGGGACAACATGAAAAATGCGTTATATAATGTGTTAATTTAGGTCTTAAATCTTTTGTTAGTTAAAACCTGATTCCAGACAAACAATTTTTACCAACAACCCTTCTTAAAAAAACCTCCAATTCATCCTAGCTAGCTGACCGTCCTGTTCTTTTATTATTTGATTAAAATAAAACCAGGAAAAAAACTCTCCTAAAAAAACATATCTTTATTTTTCTTTTTTATGTAACATTTTCTTTGAGATAAAAAGTTTGTTACGTTAGTGATGTATGTTCACTAAACTTGAGAAATGATATGTGTTTAAACTTTTGCATTTGTCAGTTGCTCTGACGAAGAATTGACGCTTAAAACGTCAGCAAATTAACAATACTTGTTGGTACGAGAAACAACGAAAAAATATGAACCCACAGGAGACGTGTAGGATTTGAACTTATGAAAAAAAATTAACAATAGTACAAAATGTTTTTTATGTGACAAGATACACAACCCTCCTCCTTTCTCATCCGGGCTTGGGACCGGCAATGGCGGAGTTAAAAACAATGGTCATCATCATCATCATCATCGCCCTTTACTCCGCGGGATGGAGCATAGGCCATCAACAATGTGCTTCCATCGGACACGATTTTGGGCCATCTTTTCCAGCCTACTAAAGTTATAACCTTCCACCATCTCTGCCTCCATTTCTCTTCTCCAGGTTTGTTTTGGTCTCCCACGGCTTTGCTTCCCTGACGGGTTCCACTGCAGTGCCTGTTTTGTGATGTTGTTCCTAGGCTTTCTTAGTGTGTGCCCGATCAACGACCACTTCCTTCTACTGATAATACTCTTCACTGGTTCTTGGGCTGTTTTTTCCCAAAGTTCTTCATTCCTGATCTTTTCTGGCCACCAAATTCCAAGGATTCTTCGAAGACATTTATTGATAACATGATCTTTGACGTCCGCCAAGTTTCAGATCCGTAAAGCAAGACGGATTTAACATTGGTATTGAATATTTTCAATTTGACCGACGTTGTTATGTCCCTATATATAGACTTCCATATCTTTTGCAAGATGTTAAATGCTACTCTGGCTTTTCCTATTCTAGCTTTGACGTCCTCAAAAACAATGGTACCGAATCTAAATTATATAGTTAATTTTGACGAGGAGGGAAACCGGAGTACCCGGAGAAAAACCCTCAGTAAGAGGGGGCCCGAAAATGCCCATTCATGGCAGCCTCCGAAAATGGCCGCCATTAAACTGGCTCTCGAAAGCAGCCACCCACCACTGAATTGGCCCCGAAAATGGCCAACGACCATTGAATTGGCCCCGAAAATGGCCAACGACCACTGAATTGGCCCCGAAAATGGCCAACGACCCCTGAATTGGCCCCGAAAATGGCCGCCATTAGACGTCCTTCCTATCTGTCGTATCTACTATAGCAATATAAAAACATACACCTTATATCATTCATCAGCTCACTTTAATTACCTCGAACGGGCTTTTGGTCTTGCTGCTTGGAACTACAGTTACCTACTTAAGCTACCCAGCCCAGAACAGAAAGTTAAAAAAAAAACAGAAACTACCCCGGGGCTGTTCTGGGCTATCTAATTCGCACCTGGCATAGTGATGTTCCCGCGAATCTTTCTTTTCTTTGCCAGAGTTGAATTGTATTTGCCTCAAGTCCTTCCCGTAGTGGTCGCAAAACGAAACATAATATTGTGGTTCGGTAAAACTTCCGGTAATCAATTAGAACATAACAGCGAATTAAGAAACAGTTTTGCAATCACACAAGGAGGACTAGTTGTGTGAACCGATGAATATTTTTTATCGGCTAGACTACAGAATACCCCGCCACTGCCTTTAAAGACATGATAATTTATTCTGCACATTCCTCGTTCTATAAAAGCAAACAGTGGCGGGGTATTCTGTAGTTGCTCCAAGTTCTGGATTCGTAGCCTTTCCAAATCTGAGCTATCTCATTTATCTTCCTCAACAAAGCTGCACGCTTCCTTACAAGAACACGCAAGTTTGTCCAAATCTCATTATTCCAATTTTTTCTGCGATCTGTAAAAGTTCGTTAAACCAATTTTGTATGTGAATTACCAAGCATTACACAACATCCATCAGCGATAATTTATAGTGCTATCTTCGACTTGGAGAATTGGAGATAAAAACTTTTATGAAATATAAGACAAAGCTTTGATTTATATATAATAGAACAATTTTTTGAGTTTTCTAGCTTTCGTCAAGTTCCTTGGTTTTTGACCGATTCCATCACGTTCTTGTAAAAAGGCGTGCAAGAAAGAAAAGAATAAAACTTACGGTTTGGGCTTTGTCTCGTCTACTCAAAATGATCCAATAAAATAATTTTTGACACAAACTCAAACAAGTTCTCCTTTCGCCTCCATTCCACCATCGTCAGAACTGCCAGAAGTTTTCTCAGTTTGAGACGAAATTCAAACTTGAAAAGTTTACATTCCAACACTCTTGAACGTTTCTTCTACTCGGGGCGAGAAGAAGAAAGCTGCATCTATAATGCATATGCTTTATTATATACTGAGGCTAGGATGGCTTGATTGGCCGTGGAGTTAAACATGACTTGAAAAGGCGTGAAATTTGTTTCTATTTTTGCCGCGGTTGAAATTCTTACAGTTTATGGCGAAACAGGGGTAGGTGAATGTCACACCAATGGTGCTACTTTGCAAATTAGTGATAATTATGTTAATCCAAGCATGTCATTGTCTTGTAAGGTGACATCTCAGAATTTACATGTTCACATAAGATTGAAAATGGTGTTTCTATACTTATTTCAATAAACATGTTTATATTTACAAGTTTTAGCGGCCTTGGTGTGATTCTGAAAACTATGGCGCCAAAAGACTGGGAGAATACAATCACGTCATGCATGCAGAATAATTCTTATTTTACATTAGTTTTTTTTATGATTATAATCATTTTTGCCAGTCTTTCTTTGTAAAAACATTACACGGACGGGACTTGTTAAAATTGAATTGTGACAAATGAAGATTTATAGCAGTTTTCGTGCCATTTTCTAATTTTATTTGCCAAATTTCGCGTTTATTTGTCTCTATAGGCCTAGTAAAAAGAGGCAGAAAATTTTGATGGACTAAAGACAGATAAACTCTGAACAGAGTTAAACGTACTCTGTGGGGAGGTTTGAACAAATACCGGCCGAGGTTGCTACAAGCGTTAATGAATTTTTCTGTATAGTCAAATTTTGTTACAGAATAGTAGTTCTACACAGTTGGTGTTACTTGGACCCAAAATAAATGTATCTTCTCATTATTGACAGAGATTTGACACAAATGACTGCGTATTTTCTTTTAATGAACACCAAAAAGTGTATTTATTATAACCATTATTTTAATTTTTTTTAATATTATCATCACATTGTCATAAGAACATATAAGCGCTGGTTCCCTGGTTTCTAAAAGTTCAATAGAAAAAAGAAACTATTTTGATAAACTGTTACCCCCTTGAAAACTTCGTGGTCACATGTAAAATGTACCAATTTTGTAACTGGTCTATAAAGATTAAAAATTTGACTTCCTCAGAGATAACCATGGATTTTCTGGTTGTTTCTGTTTTGTTCTCGTAATTAAAGCAACAAGAAAACTCATAATATGAAATTGAAGCAGCATGGTGTCTCTGACTATGATGTTTCTACTTAGTGGATCGGATATAATCCTGCAAAAGGAAGTCCCTGTATTTCAACAAATGTATTTTCCATGTATTTTAAAGATATTAGTTTTTATTAGTGCACAAATAAGTCACATAAGAGTGACCGATAAAAGAATCAAAATATTTTTTTTAAATACATGGAAAATACATTAAATCCAGGGACTTCCTTTTGCATTCCTTATAAAATTTCCGATCCACTGAGTAGAAACATATGCCATACGGGGTGAAATTGTTTAACATCGCCAGAGACACCATGCTGTTTCAATTTCATATTATGAATTTTCTTGTTGCTTTGGTTACAGTAAAAAATCGTATTAACAGGAGCAAGAATCTGCAGAAAGCACCGCATATGCAAACCACGAAGAGTTCACGGCGAGTCAAGCAATCTAGTACTTTCCCTTGTATTTTATACTTCCCAAAAAGTTTTTTCTTTGTTTTTTGCATTGGTTGCTGTTATTCTAAGCAAAGCAATAACCAATAGCAAGCTATTTCAATTGTTATCATTATCGTGTGACGGGTCTTTTTGTTGGAATTCGATCAAATATGTATAAGGGGAAAAGACTCGTTGACAGCTCATAACGCACCAGTATAGTACGGTTTCTTTGACTTTCTTGGTGTGAAAAGACAACAAAAATTGTCTTTCATCGTTTGTCCGATTTTACCACCTGTTTATATTACTGCATGCAACTTGGAAATTTCACAGAATTTTTACGCATACAAAAAACAGATTTTTTATACGTTTTGACTTTGTTCGGTAATTTATTTTCACTAAATGGCGTTAGTTTGTCGTCAGGCATGCACGAGAGCTGTCATGTTATAACACAAAATCAAAAACATGCAAGTAAAGTAAAGTAAAGAGAATAAAACAACCAATCACCACTTCTTTGCCGTCACCAGTCACGTAGCCAATACCACCTTCACTATTATTCATTAACCATCATTACCATCATTGCTAATGCTATTGCCGCCTCCGTCACCATCATCTCCAAAATTATTACTATGTTTAAATCAAAACTAGACGCATTAAATGCGTGACCTCGAGCTTCCGTTGTCAAAGTTGAAGCATAGATTAGATATGAGAACTGTG
>JAOEHV020045018.1:0-15008 GCA_025447995.2 Isaurus tuberculatus | reverse complement strand
ATGGAAATAAACATAACTTGAGGCTTTAGAAGTTGCTTGGTGATCCCAGGGGGGGGGGGGCGGCCGCCACTGACGATACTGACTTTTGAAAAGCGACCCAAAGTGAATCTACCACAAACGGAGAGTTGTCCTTCAGAGAATGGCAGGGACGATAAAATACCTACAGAGTTGGAAATAACAAAAAAAAAACAGGCATATCTACACAAAAGAGATGAATTTGTTGTTATTCCATATAAAGTCTATAGGATCTCAAACTTTCAACAGTTTGGTATGTAACCTAATACTTACTTAGCACCTTGGACGACCTGTGCTAGTATCATTTAAATTTTGGGCCTCCCGTGTCTTCTCTCGATCCCATGACTTTTATAACACCAAAATGGAAGAGGTTGACAATATCATAATTCACACTTTGAGGCAGATAGGATGGTAAATATCGAGATTACTTGTTCAAATTGCTTATTTTTATTTTTTTATTAAACTAGCTAGGATATTACTAGGTCATTGCAAAAGATTTGTGTCAAGAGCATACATAACTTTCAATAAGATGGCGGCGTGCCCAGGGTTCTCATCCTTTAAGTCTTATAAAATCAATTTATAGAATTTGTATTAAACCTTTTTCTTCAAACCAATCAGCAACATTCCAGACGATACAACGAGTCTGAAGGACTTTACAACTCAAATTATTGTCAATGGTACCGCAAGATGCTTGCGAGCGATCAAAGATGACATCCAAATCCCCTCCGTACTTCCAGCCAGCATGTCGGCGCGCTTCAGGCTTGGAACAAGTTTAGCAACAGCTTGTCAGGTCAGTTGCCTTTACATGCAGCTATTGGGATACAAATTAGAACTGTTTTAGATGAACAACATTTATGAACCATGCTCAGAGTTTTGGCTGCATTCAAAATTGAGGGGGTTGGGGTAGACATGGCAGCTTGATGTAACGAGCCATATCTTCAATTTTTGTTACTGTGCTATACATCTTAATGCAAAAATAAACTAATTAATGCTTCCAGTCGGCTCAATGTGCTTTATAGGCTATAAAAGGAAAGCCAAAAGAAAGGGGTTTCTTTCAAAGGCAACATGAATGAAATTCTTTCAAAATGTTGGTTTTGAAGTTTTGAGTTAAAATTAAAATTGTAAGAAACTTTTTAAAAGTTAAAATGTTTGTTATTTAAGAATTTGGCCAAACAATTTGACTGAAGCTTGAAAATAGTCCACAGAACAAAAACTAATCACTGAAAGTTTCAGTGTTATATGTGAAATAGTTTCAAACTGATAAGATTTAAAAATTTTAAAAATTATAGCAAATAATTATACTGTAATGCTGAAGATAACTTTGCAACCCAGCCATATGGCCAACTGTAAATTTTTAAGTTTTCAAATTGTCATTTCTCAAAATTCATCCTATGTGTCAAGCTGAATTTTATAACTGAATTCTAACTTTGCTGTGTTCTCTTGAAATATGGACTTATTTTGTTTTAACCTAGAAGAATAAAATAATAATAATTACCGTATTTTCTCTATTAAGCCCCCCGGGGGCTTATTGTTTATAAGCACCAAAGAAGGGGGGGGGGGCTTATTAAAGAGGGGGTGTATTAGAGAGGGATGGCTTATTAGAGAGAGGGGCATATTTAAGAGAGGGGGCTTAATAAATTCAACAGAATATCATTGGTGTGAATCTCAATTTCTTTCATTCATCCATCTTCCACATACATGAGAAGAGTGACAATTTCCAGTTTTTATGATAGGGGGGCCATAATAGAGAGGGGGGGCTTAATATATTTCTGGCTTCAAAAGGAAGGGGCTTAATAGAGAGGGGTTGCTTAATAGAGAAATTACAGTATGCTAACAAGGCAAAATGTAAACTGTGACATCAGTTGATATCCATCTTTATTCTTGGGATTATACTTTTTAAAGTCAATTTTTGTCACAAGCCCCTACCTGGGGATACATTTTATGGTCAAAAATCATTAAAAACCCAACCTTGGCTAGCCACTCTATCAAGTTCAAAGTGGAGAACACTTTTAAAAGTTAATTAGACCCTTTTCCTGTTCCATGAATAACTGTTGAATGCAAGCACTTGCATTGCAAATGAGAACATTGAAACAATACTAGCCCTGCGAAAATTCGCTTTTGCCAACTTATAACAACAAAATATATAGTTTGACAATTTAATAATTATAATTAAAATAAAATGATTTTATTAACATCTGAGAAAGAAAATGAAAAATAGACAAGTGACATCAGTGAGACACCGAAAACCAAAGAAACTATCATGAGGGTAATGTTTCTCAGCAGATAGTTAGTGCAACCTCAGCTACAGTATTGTTAACTAAAATGGAAATTTTACCAGTAATCTTTGTAGTTGCATGGCGGTGTGGTTGGTACAGTTTGTAAATCTAACTGTATGGCTTCTGACTACAAGGTCCCAAGGTTCGATCCGGGCTCTGCTAAAGTTTGAACATTTGTGTGAACTTCTTTTCTGCCAAAGTTTACTCACATTCTTACAAGGTTGGTAAATGTGTACCAGCTTTGGCTCAGAGCTAACTTGTGATGAATTAGTGTCCCTTCCAGGGGGAGTCAAGGAATCTCATGTAAATGTCAGCCTAATGGACCACTAGGCTTGTGAAAAGGTTTTAGCTTGCATGTTAATTGGCCTGCTTGTTTATATTTCTCTGGCAGACAAAGACTAAGTATTCAGTCTCAAAAATAAATTTAGAGCTAGCCAGAGCCATGCTTAACCATAAGAAATTTTTAAAAACAATTTAGGCTGAATTCCCCAACATATTTCTGAACATTCTGCTTCCTCCAAAAACAGAGGTTCTTGTGTAGAAAAATGTTCTTTGGCCCTTTTAAGACATGTGTATGCCATTAATTTTTTTTACAAAGAATATTTGTTATTCTGGTTTTTTAATGTTAAAATCAGAATTCTTAAATTAATTTAAAACACAACTTAAACTTTAACTGTAAAAACCTAAGTTGAAGATTAAAATAATTTTTACAGTAAATGTTAAAGATTAATCAGTTCACAACTTTTGAAAAAACTTGCATGTATAGTGTATATTTTTCTCCTGTGGAAGGTTACCTAACATCTAGCACATAATTAACAGAAAACACAATGAAGAACAAACTTTCTTGTTACTGTGCTACTTTTTTTGTTTATGTACATTTTATTTTCTGATTAGTTAAGAACAAAATATATTAACAGGGCTCGAAATTGCGACTCACTGGTCACCAATGTGACCCAAAATTGAGAGCTGGCAACTAGATTTTCAGAACTGGTCACCAGCTAGCAAATTACATTTCACCTGAAAACCCAGGATAATAAGTAAACAACTTCTATTTTTAAATCTTTAATTCATTCGCAAATGGTAGCTACAACACAAATCACCTTTCTTTCTCCCCTAAAATAATGACCAAATACTACAAGAAAATCAGTTTCACACACTGTTAATCAATAGCACAAAATGTACCTGATACTTCGCCACCTGGCTCCAGAGCAAAAAAAGTTAATTTCAAGCCCTGATTAATACTATATGCAGTGTAATGAGTTACTGTATCTTTGAATTCAGGAAATTGGTTATAAAGGAGAGATTGGATATCAAGTGTTCCTGTACTCAAATGAGGCAGATATTCGTAAACTGTTTATGTTTCTTGTGGAAAAGCTTCCAAAAGAGAGTTCAGAATCAGTCAGTGAACCACTTGGTAAGGAAGATTATTTCCTGTTTCAATTTTCAGAGCTGATATATGAAGGACATTATAATAATGCACTTTCTCTATTAATTGTGGATTCTAATAAATTATATTTGTTGTCATTTTTTTATTTTTTATTGTTATGGTGAATTCTTGGGTTGTTCAGTCAAACTGTATAACCTTTGTTAAACATATTATTTGGTTCCTGATGAAAACCATAAATCAACATTGTACTACATGGCTAATATGTACATGTACTAATATTTAACTTGCAATTATAGTTATTTCATAAAAATGAGTAGGATTATGAAGTGATGTAGATAGCTGATGTCCAAAGCACCAAGTTGCCTAAAAGTCTTATCCAGTATTTAACTGTAAAGTGTAATAATTCTTTTAATAAATTTTCATATCATTCTGAGACTTGAAGTTTTGTTATTTTAGGAAACATAAGCTTTCTAACACATAAGTGTTCTCCAACCTCCCTAGTGGTTACGTATATCAGGTTATGTAAACACAGTAACCATTATTTTTATATTTCTTTTATATTAACAACTAAAAAATTTTCCTCAAAGCTTGTAATTTGTTACATTGATAAAGATATCAATTCACCCATAAATCGTCATCGGATCCAATTATATTTGTTCTTTGAAAGTAACTTCAAATCATTTCATGCAAAATTTGGCCGCAGTCTTGTTTGTAGAAACCCGCTCAAGAGAAACAAAAAAATTATCAATGAAAAAGGGATGGAAAAGTACTTCCAACCTCAAAACTAAAATAAAACCTCTCACATGTTCATGAAATTGTTTTATTTAGCACAATAAGCACTTTGGAGTCTTCTGAAAGTTTGTATTGACATTGCTCAAGTTGAAAGCACACCGAACAAACCACAATAATTCATGACTCTTTTGCTTTGAAATGCAAGTGTAAGCTGTTTTTAATTGACAACGAAATTAATATTTGATTTGGCCAATAGGAATTCCAACCTGTGTTCATAAAGCAATGAAAAATGTGAAAAATGCCAATCTTCATTCTTGAGATTAATCTCATTTGCATTCATCATATTAATTTTTTTGAGCTTTTTGACAGTTAGAGGACAGTTTTCAGATTGATTACCGGTAATGTGCCTTGGTTTTAAAATTCGCTTCAAAGCTAAAGAAAAAAGTTGTACTCCTTGTTTAGTTTTTAGAAAATAATTTTTCTGGTTTCTTGTACATGGATGGAAATAAATGTAAAATGATCAACAGAAAAAAACTTGTTTTCATTACTTAATTGGCTCAAAGATGCTGTTTTCAGCCTTAGCTGGTGAAATAAGAAAGTCAGTTTGTTAGGAAAATTTTTTATAACCAATCCTGGATGCAAAAGAGAAATATTTTTTTGTCTTTCTAATTTTTTTTTTTTTTGCGACCTAGTGAGGAACAAAATAAAAGAAAAAAATCATTATACTTTGTGAGAGGAGCGAATGGAAACCTTGTTTACATATTCCCATGTAAAAGGGTTTTTGGACCAATCAGAACATGCGTACTATATGAATTATTAATTATTTTTATAAAAGAATACCGAATGGAAACTCTGATAACCAAAATCAAGTGAACCAGTTAAATGCCAGAAATGCGATAAAAGTTGAAAATTTAATTGATAAAAAGAATAATAAGTAATATACCCTTTAAAAAAAATTTACACTAAAAGAAAGAATTTCAAACTTTCCGTGAGGGATAGGTTCATGCTCTTGGGGCCAACTAAAATGGCCTGACTTCAGCAGATATTTATCCAAACCCTTCAAGAAATCCAGAATCTATCCCATCTCATATTTTCAACTGTTATAAAGTACACTTTAGTTATCATAAGGAAAGTTTAAAGTGCAAGTTAAGCCACCATTTTAATGTACTTCCAGGTGTACGCTGGCTTGTTTCCATTTGCGATACTCTAAAGCTTCATCATATATAGCCTTTCTTCTTATATTGTCTATGCACATCATTTATATCTTTTCTACTGTAGGTCACCCCATTGACCTATTTCTCTTTACTTTTTAATTAAGAACTTGCCTATCACTGTTATCCATCTCCCTTCGAAGCACATGTCTACCCTATCATACTAAGGTTTCTTCTCACAAATTCCTCCCGATCAAGATCAGCACATCTCTATACCCTATCATACTAAGGTTTCTTCTCACAAATTCCTCCCGATCAAGATCAGCACATGTCTATACCCTCAGGGGCGGATCCAGGAATTTGAAAAGGGGGGGGGCACAGTGAGCGCTAGGGGGGTCTGGGGGCATGCCCCCCAAAAATTTTTGAAAATTTGAATCTCTAAAATGGCTATTTCCAGCATTTTGCGACAAATTTCGTATCATTTAAGAATAATTTCTTGCTCGTAAACTTTGTTCAAATAGAGATCAAATAAATGGAATACGTGGTGTTCTTGTAAAAAAAAAAAAAAATCCCAAAAGGGGGGGGCACAGGCCCCCCAGGCCCCCCCCTTGGATCCGCCACTGACCCTATCATACTAAGGTTTCTTCTCACAAATTCCTCCCGATCAAGATCAGCACATGTGTACCCTATCATTCTAAGGTTTCTCACTAATTCCTCCCGATCAAGATCAGCACATCTCTATACCCTATCATACTAAGGTTTCTTCTCACAAATTCCTCCCAATCAAGATCAGCACATGTCTACCCTATCATACTAAGGTTTCTTCTCACAAATTCCTCCCGATCAAGATCAGCACATGTCTACCCTATCATACTAAGGTTTCTTCTCACAAATTCCTGCCGATCAAGATCAGCACATGTCTACCCTATCTTACTAAGGTTTCTTGTCACAAATTCCTCCTGATCAAGATCAGCACATGTCTACCTTTAGTTATCTTACTAAGGTTTCTTCTCACGAATTCTTCCCGATCAAGATCTGCTCAAAAGTAAAGTGTTTGCTTTGTTAAAGAATCTTCATTTGGTATTTTTACAGTAGCTTCCAAATTTAGAAACAAAATTATTATTTTATTTTAAAAACTTTTAAAGAAAAATAAAATCATGATATGAAATATTTATTACAGATCAATGTGTTCTTTCCACTTAATTCAGGTACCTCAGTGTTACTTGTCAGAAGAATTGCTAACGAGTTATCCAAGAGACTTGCATTCCCATGGACACCAGCATTTCTGAAGAGAGATGGTGTTTGTTGGAGAGGGACAAAGCCAAGAAGTTGGCACAGAGAGGTGAGATGTGAAACAATTGGATTGACATTATTCTTGTAAACTTTCAATTAGTATAATTATTTTGGTTTTTTAGTTCATCTTTAATTAAATTTTGATAATGAAATAGTCCTGAACTTAAATACACTGGATAAATTTCAGAGAAAGTTTTCATAAGCTTTCAATCTTTGCTGAGTCCTTGGTCACATGACAGTTTGTGACTAGACTGCGATCAGTCTCTTTCTATTCCTCTTAATCAGTCGAAATTTAGAAATTCGAGTAGCGAGTACTGCAAGCGAAAACCGTTTAGAAACTGCTGGCCGGTTGTATTGTGGGCGGGGGAGGGAGGAAAGAAAGAGACTGCAATGGTTTCAGTCAAAAAAAATTCCCAGTAGGTGGTGTGAAGCGCATCACTCACAGCTCGCCTCCGCCCATTTACAATACACTGGGTTTTTCCCGGAAAAAACTTTTCAGAGGAAAATGTATGGTGTTGTTTTGAATGAAATCATAAAAAAAAAAAAAAAAAAGTGATACATTTATATTGCGCCTTTTCATATGAATATGCTCAAAGGCGCATTACAATAATCAGTTTACCCCCAGCGGACTGAAAGCACATATAGGCGCCTCAGGCAGCCGCTTTAATGCGGTCCATATGTGCTGGTACTCATTTACCTACCTCGGAAGGATGGAAAGCTGAGTGACTAGGCCGGGGATTGAACCCGGGACCTTAGGGTTGGGAGGCAGAGATCTTACCACTGCGCCAACCCCTCCGCTCTTTAAATTTTAAACTTTAAATTCTAATTAATGTTATATGGAGCTATGAATGAATTAACACCAAAAAGATCGTGAAAAACAGAGGGAAAAAAGAAAAAGTTGGGATTTCTGCTTCGGATTTCTGTTGTTTGTGTAAAACACTCTCAGCCGGTTAGCACCGAGAATTTTTTTGAAACCCGCTCCAAGTCTGCTAAAACATGTCTTGTTGTAGACATCAAATATTAAATTGGCCTTTCTATTAGTAAAAGAACAGCTCTGACAACGAAAATCTGCAGAAAATGTGCGAAAAAAGAGCGAAATGTAAATAATGGCGATACTGAGGCAGACAAACCCAGCGGGCGGACGTGGTTGGCGCAGTTGGTAAGATCTCTGCTTTCCAACCACAAGGTCCCCAGTTCGATCCCAGCAGTTTGCCGAGATTTTCGAATATTTGTGTGACCTTCTTTTCCACCCAAACCAACTCAGCTTTCCATCCTTCCGGGGTAGGTAAATGAGAACCGGCATTTGCTGGGAGCTAACCTGTGATGGATTAGTGTCCCGTCCAGGGGGAGTCTACGACTCTCATCCGCTTGACACTACAGAAACCATGGGCCACAAGGCTCGTAAAGGATTTAGCTATTTAGACAAACCCAGAACTTGTCAAAAGATCTGACGCCGAAATAAGCGGAACAAAACAGCGACAAAGAAAGGCAAATGCTTAACTCATGATGGTTAAGAACCCAAAATATAAAGAAACAAACAGTACTTGCATATAACCGCGCTGTGATATACAGCGAGGGGAACAGAACACAAAGAATTCAAATACGTACTACCACAAATCAAAAGACGGACAGAACAAAATAGTTAGAAATCACTCACTAATTAAACTATCCTGATGTTGAAACTTAAAAAAAATCTGCTTAGCAAAGAACTATAACACACTAGGTGCCCAGATCAAATTTCAGAGTGCTTCAACAACAAAACAAGAACTTCATTATTCATTGCAGTTTGAAAACCAAGTCAATAAATGTATAGAACCCAAACATAAAAACACAACTCAATTCAAAACTAAAATGCAAATCAATTATTTCCAAATGGCAATCATTTGATAATTTGACAGCCTACAAGAAGGCTGAGAACTTTATTCCATCAAAACAATGTACAATCTAGCGAACTCCCACAAACTGACAAAGAACTTACTTGTTTAAAACCCTTAAAGGTAACGTCTGTTCGCATTAGCGAATAAAAAATGGGAGTTTCAAAGAAAACTAAACATGATTGTAAGTGATATCGGGTAGGCATTCGCCCCATTGTAACATTGATCTTTTACAATACTTCGAAGCGACACAACAACAATTACTGTAGGTTGCACATTTGACCGCGAGGCTTCAGCTTTCAAAAATATGAAGCAAAACCGGTTGAAGGTACCGCGAACACATCATTTCCCTTCAGGAGAGCCACAATTGCTTGCTTCTGTTCAGGTTTCAGCTGGATACCAGACAATTTTCTATCACAAACAGTATTGAAAACTTCCAACAGAAATTCCTCACTCACGTCCATTTTATTTCTTAAAACTCAGCTCAAAGCAATTTGGTGGACTAACGTCAAGTGATTGACAGATGATGTTATCACTAACAAAACCAACCAATAGGAATTTCTAGTCGTCAGCGTGCCTAGGAATTCCAATTTGACTGAAACCATTGCAGTCTCTTTATTTCCTCCCTCCCCTGCCCACAATACAACCGGCCAGCAGTTTCTAAACGGTTGCTTGCAGTATTCACTACTCGAACTTCTAAATTTCGACTGATTAAGAGGAATAGAAAGAGACTGCTAGCAGTCTAGTTCGTGACGTCTGGGGCCAGTCATGTGACCAAGGACTCAGCAGTGTTTGAAAGCTTATGAAAACTTTCTCTGAAATTTATCCAGCGTATTTAAGTTCAGGACTTTTTCATTATCAAATTCCTGGATAGATGAATCTACACAGTATTATTCGATGTGAATATGGAAGTGGCGGACTAAAATTTGTACGGGATTACGAGAATTGTGCCAAGAAAGTTGCTCGATTTCGAAACCATCTCCGGTTCAACCTCCATTGCAAACATCATGGCGCTACGTTTACACTCCACTGTGCAGGGTAGGAGTGTGGATAACATTCTACACAGAGCAGAACGATCTCTTCTTGGAGTTAGGATCAGACAAACAGTAAGAAAAATTGGAAATTTGAAGAAAGACCTGGACGGTTTCGCCATCAAGATCGATGTGCGGTTACCAAGCAAATGGGAGGAAGTGATGTCTTTTATTGCAAGTGCCCAGATGTGGGAACACAACCTCATGAAGGCAAGACAACAAAATTAATTCAAACAACTCATCCATTCTGGAGACAAGAAAAAACAATTGGAAAACAAAGTTAACAACAATTTAGCCAACATGTCAAAATGGGTTAAGAATTGCTCTGATCGTACTCTATCTGATCCTGAATTGTCTGTACTTAAGAAAGGACTGAACTTTGCGGTGACACCACGCCGAGTTCCTGTTGTTTACATTGTCACAGTCACTGAATCTGCATGCAGACAACTCAATAATAGCGATTCTAATAGTCTTAGGGCCAAAGTTTTAAATTTGTTGGAACACAACGACAAGGTGAATGACCAGAATGCAGGCCTTCAATTGGCCCTACTGTATATTTCCTATATTTTTAAGATTTTCCTATTTTTCCCTATATCTTGTAAAAATGCCCTTCATTTCCTGTATTTTTGTCACCTTGACAAAATTTGCTTTGTTTCAAGTATAGCACTCCCTTAAATATGGATCTTATTTTTCCGAGGAAATGTCTGGCATGGAGTCAAAATACTTTTGAGGACCAGAAGCTCCTACTTGAAGATTACTCTCATCTTTCTGGCAAAAAGAAAAAAGCTTAATCTAGGCAAATGCAAAAGTTTTTATGTGAGGATCTCTCAGGATCCACAATTCATTAGAGAAACTTGTCACAGCCTGATCTGAGAATGCAGGAGCGCCCAAAATGTGTTTGGAAATAGGTCTTACTTGGGTAAAAAAAAGAACATTTATTCCAATAAATGCAATAAAACTCAAAATATTTTGTATTCTAATTGCAATAATTCTGTAATTCACGATTTCTTTTTGTTTGTTTTATTGTTGAAAATACTATTCAAAATCAGTAACATATTTTAGTTGTTTGTGATTTTCCTTGTCGGCTAAAAATTCATCACAATAATTGTTTAGCTGTTGTTCTAAAGTGGTTCATGCAGACACTATATGTTAAAACAAGAAGTACACGTAGGTCAAGGCAATGGCTGCAGCAAGGAGGGAGCAGGGGAGGGTGGCCAACCCCCAAAAATAATATTGGGGGGCATCGCCCCCCAAAAAATTATATTGAAGCCCTTAATTATTTACGAATTCATAGACAAAACTGTAATTGGGGCATTAAAATTAGCTTGAGGTAGGCCCAAGGACAAACTGGACAAATTCCAAGTCACGGGTCCAGTTTACCATAATTTTATCCCATGTGAGGACTGTTCGGCATCCTATGTAGGGGAGACTGAACGTTCATTCAAGGCCCACATCATGTAGCACAGGCGACCCAGCTTGTCTTCGTCGGAGGTTTGAAGATACATCCACGTAACAGAACCGGGGCACTTAATAAACATCATGACCACAGAGATTTTGGAGGTCGAACCTAGGTGGTATGAGAAGGGAGTGAAGGAGGCTATCCATATCAGAATATTGAACCCTTAGCTCAACAAGGATGGAGGGCGCCACAACCTATCTCCAATCTGGACCTCCTCATGAGCAGAGGGAGGGGGGGCCCTCGTCGAAGTTCGAATTTCCTGCCCCAGACTTCCGGAGTTGACGTCACGACCAGTCATGTGACCAAGGACTCAGCAGAGTTTGAAAGCTTATGAAAACTTTCTCTGAAATTTATCCAGTGTATTTAAGTTCAGGACTATTTCATTATCAAATTCCTGGATAGATGAATCTATGCAGTATTAAATTTTGATGTTAATACTTTCTTTTCAGGGAGCTGGATCTATGAATAAGTTCCATGCGTGCACTCTAAGATCCCCTCAAGGGCTTGTTGATTTGACAATCAAGCTACCAAAAGGTATTTGTAAAACTGCAAACTGGTTTACTTAAATTGTACTTTAATTAAGAGTTTAGAATCAAAATACTATAAACATTTTCTGAGTGTGGTGGTAAAAAAAAAAAAAGTTAAAGAGGAATTATTAAATCTGCCTAGTTTTCTCTATTTATTTATGTGTTAAGTTTTAAATTAGTATGGGTGATTTTGAAAATTCTAAAATTAAAAATGAAAGTTATACAGCTAAGTCAAGTATTAAACACACAAGTGATGACATTCAAGGTTCTGAAGAACACCCATTTTTTATTTTATAATTTTTTAAGTTTAATACTCTTTTTAAAACAAGTTCTTGTCTTGTGAAAAGGTTTTGGGTTTACTTGGCAAAATAAATAATGTTTAGTTTATATAATTATAATTAAAAGTGCTTTTAAAAACTGTTTCTCATTGCGCTTACCAGTCTTTTTTAAACTTGTATGGTTACCATGATAATAGAAACTTAAATTTAATAAGAATCCTACAGAGTGCAGTTTTTTGTGCTAGCTACTGTACTTGTTTAGCAGCAAGTTGTGTGAAACCTTGCAAAGAACATTTTATGTACTAAAACTGTTCCAAGACTAAAATAAAGTTGTGACATCACTGCTAAAAGTAAAATCCAGTTTGATTTTTTGCAATGATTTGAGTTACAAACTTCAAATTGCAGGTCAAGCAAATTTTGCACGTGTATTATCACCTCTTTTGTAATTTGTCTTGCAATAGAGTTGCAAGACAAGTTGCATGAAATATTGCCTTTAATGCTTTACTTATGATTGTACTCAAAACTGATTATAACTGTACCAAATTCATGATAGCAAAATCAGATAAATTCCCATGATCTTGTACCAGGGAATACTGTAGCACTCCACTATTTTTCAAGACCAGCTTTAAATGTTTCTAATTATTTTTAATCACTTTAGTTAGCAAGCTTCTAAATTTCTAGCATTGTTATCATGGATCAGGAAAAGTGATAGAATTTTAATACATGTCTAGCTAGAAACTCCAGTATATTATAAAGTTTAATGATTTTCAATTAATTTTATAGAAACCAGGAACTATTACAGCACAGCAATGCCATTCATTACTCGTCAACCAGCTTGCCGACATGATGTTGCTCCTTCTGTGTTGGAAACCAATGCTATGGCTGTGACAGCTGCTGCTGAATGGGAGAATGAATGGAACCAAAGTGGGCTGGCATCTCGACTATCAAAAGAGGTCACTTTTTTTGTAACTGTTATGTTCATTAATATTCAGTTTGCAGTGAAAAGTGTTTAACAGTTAGTGATTGTTAGTGAATGACCCAACTTCTAGTCTATTCCAGATCCTGCATTTTTATTAGCAAAACTTCTACTCTTCTTTGTTCAATAATTAGTATGTTACTTAAAAATTAATACTAAAACAAGTAAACCTCTAACCTGTTGGAGTCTCTCTGGTAATAGCACTTGTTACTCACTTAATCCTGTTTAAGTCCAAAAACTAAGTCTCAGACTGAAGAACCTTACTATAATGATAAAAAAAATACAGGATTCAGTTTTTGAAGAGTGGATAAATTTCTTCTTTAGCTTTTTTATCATTTTTGATAAAAAGGGCGTTGAAACTGAGCTAAAATAGAAATGTGAAAACATTTTTTAAAAATGTACAAAGACATATTAAAACTTTAATAAACTTTAAAATCCACTAAATTTTCAATCACTGACTGTGACTTTTGTCATAGTAAAAATACATAAAATTAGAATTGTAGCAAAGGTAACAAGTCATCTCCCCCCATGGTCATCTCGCCCCAAGTCATCTCGCCCGAAATCCTTGGTCATCTCGCTGCAAGTACTGGTCATCTCGCTCCAAATCATCTCGCCCCAAGTCATCTCGCCCCAAGTCATCTCGCCCCAAGTCCTGGTCATCTCGCTCCAAGTCATCTCGCCCCAAGTCCTGGTCATCTTGCCCCAAATCCTTGGTCATCTCGCCCCAAGTCCTGATCATCTCACCCCAATTTACAAGACACATGTTTTTTTTATAGAATGCTAGCTTTTATCTCATCAGACCGGATTCAAAACCTTCTGGAAGGATGATCAAGATCGTATGTCCGTTCAGTTATCAAATGATGTTGTTATTTTTTAAATGGAGAAAAGACGATTAAGATCGTACGGTACGTACACCATTAAGAGCAGGAAATACGATCGGGTTTAGTTAAATCGCAAGATGAAACACCAAAGAAAATGGCTAGATTTTAATGAAGATCAAAGAACTTATTTTATAATAATTTTCTCTGAGTGGACAAGGGTATTTAATCTGAACTGAAAGCGAATCTGAATAGGAAGAAGGCAGCGAAAAAAACCAAGTGTCAAGATTATTACCCAAATTGGTCTATCTCGAAATTGAAAGTTCAAACTCCAAAAAGATTTTATTTTGTGTTTAACTTTTGTCTTTATTGATAAAGATCAAAGAAAGAAAGAAAGAAAGATACTGTTCGGAAGAAAAGAAGAGAGCAAGCCCTTCATTTGTCAACACTTGCAGGAATGAACTACTAACTACAAACAAAAGATGTCAAAAACTGGGTTTTTCACTGCCCTTAGCGACTACTGCCGTTCCTAACTTAACTGAAAATAATGAAGAAGAATGTGAAACATTTCATTTATAATAACTGAGATATAATTTAGCAGTTGTTTTGTAAAAGTAGCAAAACATTTTAAGAATCTCACCACTTCTGGAAACTGCATGTGGTTTTTGCTGCTTTGTCAAGTATTATTCAAGGAATGCCGGTGAATTCGCCCAGGTGCAATTTTGCCCAGGTGCAATTTTGCCCAGGTGCGCTCACGTGAAATCTCCCAGGTCTTACGGTAAACTCGCCCAGGTTTTACGGTGAATTCTTACAGCATTTGTTCAGTTTTGTTTTGCCAGGTCGAACATAGAAGTTACTTTTTAAAACTTTATTTAAAAAGAAAACAAACTGGACGCCGTTAGCGTGTATACATCGGTCTGCAGAAGGAATGCGCATAATACTGTATGTACTTGTTATCTGCTGACAACCAGCAGAGAATTCTATTATCGTTTTATATCTCTGTTAAACTCATTTTTAAAATGAATTGTTCTCTTAAATAATTATGTTTTGTAGTATGAATAACTTTTAATTTAGGTTCATCATAATTTATTGTTCCGAAACTTACATGTTTCGTGGCGACCCGCCTCTTCTTCAGAGTGTGGCTTTAATCTATGTGAACGGTTTATAAAACGTCTAAAGACAATGCAAAAA
>JAOEHV020044908.1:0-17365 GCA_025447995.2 Isaurus tuberculatus | reverse complement strand
TCCGGTTTTCCTCCCTCTACAAAATCGACTTCCAGCTGAAAATCCTCCTTGGGAGGGGTAGCTGTATTGGAAAATAATAATAATAATAATAGATCATAGGTGAGAACCAATCAAAACGCGAGAATAACTTGGCTTATTATATAAATGTATGTATATCAAATATTGTATAAGGTTCCTCTCTTACCTCGCTGGCAAAGGCTGTAATGTTCCAGGAATCAAAACACCACTGATCGCCTGTTAATCGAATAAAGATATCTGTTATTCAGGAGATAAAACAACATTAAACAATTTATTCGTTCAAAATAATAATAGCAATAATAATGATGATGTAATAATAACGATGATAGTGCTTGATAGTGATATAATGATAAAGAGACGGTGATGATGATTATAGTGATGATGAATGTGATGGTGGTTGAAGGAGGATAATGAGGATGATTATGAAAGTGACAGTGGTAATAAACGTGATGATGGTGACATGATGATGACTGTGATGATGTTAGTGATTATGAACGTGATAATGGTGATAATAAGGAGGATGTAGTGACGATGATGATGACTGTGATGATGTTAGTGATTATGAACGTGATAATGGTGATAATAAGGAGGATGTGGTGATGATGATGACCACGATGATGATAAGACGGTGATTGACCCAGTAACAGTGGCTATAGTTTATGTTTAACTCACCTTATACAGAATGTTGTCGCAAACACCGATAAGATCAATCACTTCCTTACACTCCAGGATCTCCAACATGTGGCTGGGCATTCCTTGCCAAAAGTGAATTAAAAAATTTTGTACCTGAAAGTTTTGAAATAACAGTATGAGACATCAGTTTTGATATACAGACCATATTTTATGGGTGCCTGTTTGCCTATTTTGTCGATTTAAAAATTCTAGTCTTTCAGAACAGAGGATTTCAAGCAATCGTCTTTCAACCAGTCCTTATGTCTTTTTAATTTAAAATTTCTTACTTTCAAATATGTTTTTTACATAATTTATCTACGTAGATAAAAACATTTTTAAACATTTAAAAATAACTTATATGCAATAGTGGAGCTAAATTAGTGGTTAATTACATTTTTAATAGAAAACCATAGAAAAAGTTAAAGTATAGTAATACTTAAAGTTAATATGTCAACTGTTAAACAACTGTTAAAACTGATTTACCTCTCCGAAGTTGGCTCTTAAGATGGTGTCCAATACCCGTTGACAATGAGCTCTGTACATAATTAAAAACGTTTTTGCCTGAAGAAGACACACACAAATTGTGTTATTCATTTTAAATTTCAAAGAGCAAGTTCTATTTCAGATGTCAATACACTTTATTTTACACTACACATAAATAACTAAAGCAAAAATTCTAATCATAGTTATACTGGTAATACTAAGATGAAATGAACAAGTACAAGATTAGGAGACCGGCGCAAATACACAGTTCTCCATACATAAACCAGGGGCGCAGCTGGCGTCAGGCAGGGAAGGGGTGGGGGAGGGTCAAATGCCCCCTCCTAAATTTTGGAAGTATCGTCAAACGTTGTTTTTAAACGGGAACTTATAATAACAGGTAATTTTTTTTCATAAAAGCAGCCCTACACAGGTAAATTTAATTCCCTTACAGGTAGTTTGTTTCTCAAAAGAGAAACTCTACTACCAAATCTTTGCCCTTCAAAAATAACTTCTCGCTACCCTCTCCCCCTTCCCCCCACACATCGCCCCCTCCTAAATTTTGGGTCTGGCTACGCCCCTGTAAACTAAAATAAACAATCGTAATATACCTAAAAATAAATAAAGAGAGACAGAGGTCAGTTTTACCTTTTCGCTCTCCACATCTTCAGGTAGTTTTAATTGTGTAGCACTTGGGAAATCAGGGAGCAAAGTTCCACCAGACGCCGCGAGTGGACCGGAGCTTGAGCCCGGGGAACTTTTGGTCAGCGTGTGAGTATGGACTCTTTCATCAGTCTCAATCTTGCTGTACGTTTGACTAAAACTGTGCAAAAGAATATAAACGCATTAAGTAAAACAGAAATATTTCGTTAGCATTCGATTTATTAATGATTTCCATGTTAATATACTTTGATGTAAACATACGAAAAGTTGGGTGAACACGATGTGAGTGTTAGAAACTACTGCGCGAGACAAAGTAGTTCACGTTTAGCTTTTTTCAAAACAATTAGTTTAGTTTTCAAAAATGCCTTTAAAGTAATAGAAACATTTATAAAAAGCCAAAGCAAAGAACCAAGACAGGTAATAAATCTCATTTTATTTGAGCGTAGTGGGAGTCCTTTTATCATCTCAGGACAGGTTTGCTTTTCATATATGTTCTTTACAAACGATTGAGAACCTAATTATAAATTAGGAACGTTAACGCTATATTGTTAAGAACTCAATCTCATATCTCCTGTTGAAATATTTAATTAAAAAGCTTACCGTTTGGAAACCAAAGTAGCATCACCTTTCGGGTTTGTGTTTTTGATCAAGGGGTTGGGACGAGGGAGAAAGTGAGTAATTTCAGCGCTTTAGCAAAACAAAGAAACTTTGCGGTTTTGGTTTTGACAAAAGATACTTCAAAGTCTGAAGAACTCTGAAACGTACGTAACGATGTGAATTTTTTTATTCGTAAAGTGTTAGATTTTTTCCTGTAAATCTTCAGAACTAGGAATTTCGAAGACACTTGGTGATCGAGTTGCGTTTTATAAGCAGGCAAAGTGTAATGGGATTGATTATTGAAATGATCTTTAATACTGCCAATTGTTTGAAAGTATGACTTTTTCCCCACTGCAAAATAAGAGTTTTAAAGTTTTCTCTACTATTGTTACGTATAAGACAATTTTTATTTAAAAATTCATCAAAAGACTAAAGTATTGTTTCTGATGCGTCTCCAGATAAATCTTCATGTTTAACTATTCGCTTTAAGATGTTTCAAAAGAAAAAGTAAAATTATATCATTCTCTGTTTTTCTTTTTTGTTTCTCTTTTTGAAACAGGCAAGTAACATGAGGTTTCTATCACTCAAACTAATAGGTAGCTCTTACAATTCAAGTGCAAATGCTACGCCAAAACAAAACAATTGTCCCTTTTATTTAATTCAAATTTGACGACAGCTGAGGGCATCATTAAAACATGATAACATAGAATTCATAAACATGCAATTATAGACTTCGAATTAATTAACAGTTTTACCTTCTGACAGACGACAAGCGGTGTTTGTTATTCTATTTTTAATAACGAAAAGAAAAGGTATTCTAGAATTGAATTGCAGTACGATAAACCGCTAAGCACAATGATGGCAAAGACAAAACTAATGTCTTATACTGACAATGGACAGCTTGATCTTTGTTGTGTCCAGTTGACCAATAGGCTTTAAGCAAGGAGTTAATCTTTCCTTTGCAAACAACGTGTAAAAAACAGATTCGATTCACTTGATGATATTTTTATCGTATGTTAACGCCATTGAACTGTGTTTCAATTTTGTCATATAATTGAAAATTAAAAGTGTTCGCACATGGACTTTTGACAAGGTAAAAACAAAAATTGTATAGGTCTGCGACACCTATATGTGCTGTGTTTAAGAGTTGATGATATTGATTGGTGCTTCGAAAGGTTTTAGACTGGTCCATTAATAACAATCTTATATATAAATTAATGAAAATAATCACTAAACCTTTTAGAACACTTGAAACTAAAAAATTCTATTCCCCAACAATATCAGTATTATGGATTTGTTTCCTTCTTTGAGTTGGTTTTTATATATAACCTTTTTTGATGTTATGTCAGATGATAACAGGTCTTGGTTAAAAAAAAAAGATTTTAGTATAGGTGTAATACTTTTCAACGGAAAACTAAAGTTCATTTGAAACATGTAATCCTTTTAGTTATATCTTTTAGCTCAACAGTAAAAGAGATATTTCCGAAAAGAGTCAACAAACACCATCTAAAGTTCGCCAGTTTCAGCGTCAAAGTTCGTTGAAAAATTGTTTTTATAGAACAATGAGGAATAAAAGATTCAAGGGAAAAAATCATCTCAGAAAAAATAATATATCTCTTTCAATTTAACTTTGAATCTAACAAAATATAATAGACAAATATTCTGTTTTATCAGCATTGCTAGACATTTCTCCAATGTTTTGACAAATTAACTGACAATTTCTTTTAGTGCTCTGCGTGTTGTTTACTTAAAAACATTTTAAACAACAAATTTTAAAACGTTTAAACGAATTAATCATATAGTTAATCAAATCATCAAACGAAAGAAAGTTTTCTTCTACAACAGCACTTTATTACCTCTTGCGTTCCCTTTCATAGAGCACGTATTTAACTGTTTCAGCGTGAAAATGATTCTTAAAGAAAGTATTTCGAAACTTAAAAGACTTGAAAATGATTTCAGGCTATATCTAATAATTTTATTCACACGTTGTTCACTTTCTGAAAGATACCACGTGGCACATTGCTATAAACAAAGACGCCAATTTGTTTCCATGTGACGCTGAGCCTCGGAACGATTAACCATGCTGTGTTTCGCATCAATATTACACTTATTTTAACAAAGTTTTTGTTGTTTTATATATATATATATATATCTTTAAATGTCTATACCAAACAACACAGTAACAACTCCATTCAAACGGATGTTATGGCTTGTGAGCACAATATAATATATTGTTATATTGTCCCTCCTAACAGCCTTCGCAAAGCCACACTACAGACAAACACACTTACCCGGAAGAACTCTGTCTGGCCGCGTTCACAACTGTATCATGATAAGGCGACGTAGTTTTAATGGTAATTCCATAATAATGATACCTGTTATAATAAAAGAGTTCCTATTGGGTCAGATGAACAGTTGCTTCTTTCTGCATATTTCAATATTTTCAATTTTTTCGCTCCTACTGTTGTCATATTTTCTGTGTGAACCAACTGGAAGGATCTTCCTAATTTTTTTTTTAACTTTTTATATAAGGAGTTTGTTAAACGGCTAATGAAGAAGTCAAAGGTAAAAGATTACATGAAGTATGCAGGTATAAAAAAGAAGAGAAGTGTTTTTTATTTTAAATTTTATCAATTTCAAAGCTAAATTCAATTAAGCTCTGTTGAGAATTGTAACAATAAAAATTTAGTCGACACGGTGACATCTTTCTACATCACTTTGGCAGAAAGTTTTCTGGGTCTTTCAAAACACGGTAATTGAATGTACATTTTCCTAAACAATTCCTGTTTTAAATCAAACCTTTCAACTTACTTTGACTGACCACGTGTTCCTAGGCGTCTTGTTTTTAAGTTAGGAAAGTTGTGTCTTATGATCTGTAAAGAATTGAAAGATTGAAGGTTTATCAACATTTGGTTGTAAAGTGTATAGGTCATTTTGTTTATTTGTTTATTTATTTCTTTATTTTTTTCATACAGGTTTTTGCTCTATTTTTTAATTGTTTGTACTAAATATAAAAGATATAAGCATTTGCTTTTTTTCTGGTATCACTCGAAATTCTTTTCCTCTTTTTTGTAAAAATGATTTTTGAAAATATTTCGAAATATCTGTGGTTATTCTTGAGCGAGTTCCGCGAGTGTTCTCAGTAGCCCTTTTGATTCCTGATTCTAACCAGCTGGGTTGTTAATAGGAAAAAAACCGTGTAGATAATGTTTGAATTAGAAAGAAAAATTTTACACAAAAAAATCCGTGTAATATAATAATTGTTTTCTAAATTCAAGACAATATACAAAGTATTTCTACTTACTTTGCCGAAGCTTGCCGCGTTTACGGGAGTTAAATTGTTTTTCTCACAAAAATCCAAGTAGTGCGAGTAAAGAGCACTGCGCGGTAAACTTACTCCTTCCGATACTTCATAGTTTTCGTTCAGCCTGGAAAAATCAAAACCAATAAATGCATACACAAGCTTTTTTTATAAGAACTAGTTAATCACGACGCACGTCATTGTTCTTAATTTTTTTGCCAGTTTCAGCCTCAGAGTTTTCTTATTTTGTTTTATATAAACGAGAAGTTTGAACTAAAGAAAACAATTAGTGAATTCTAGAAAAGGGGAAAACGATATTTGAATCCTTAATTTTATTGTTGCCAATTTCTGTCAAAATTAAATCGGCGGTCCCTATAACAAACTTTTCCCTATATTCGCTGATAGTAGACCAAAACATAGTATTGGAAATAGCATTAATGTACCTTCATGAACAATGATTTCAGTCAATGAGGAATGCCATTAATCTTTTCTTGTTTTAAATTGTACCTAAGTTAAATCACGTGGCCAAGTTGAGTTTCTACGTGAAAAACTTTTCCTAAACGTTAATGCCCCTAAAGACGGTTTTAAAATGCTCTTAAATTCGGGCGAGTTTTATATTCTGTTGTTCTTATAAAGTCGTTCCTATATATAACAAAAACAATCTGTTTTTTAAAACTGAAAATACTTTGCTGGGGATCAAAAGACGTCATTTCATTGTAGTGTAAATATCATTGAATACCAAGTTCTTTGACAACAAAATCTTGTCATAAATATAATGAGTATTTTTGATTAAAGAAGTTAATCCGATCTGAATAAAACAAAATATTTTCTACTACAAATCTTTATAAGCTGAAAGTCACTTTCAGAGAGTAAATCAAGAATTCATGCGTTTTTATAAAGTAAAATAAATGGATCGACAATCATCAACGACAGTTTGTAAAGAGTAAAGTTATAGATTCAACCTATATGAGCATATTTTGATATATACTTGGTCTCTGCTTATTTAGATGATACGCTAAAAATCTCAAATTTTGCCAACATATAGACAAAGAAAATACAAATTAATTCACTGATTCGGGAGTTCATGTTTATTTGTTTTGAGTTTATACTTCGCGATATTATAGCACAATATGAATACTTCAACATCGCGATTGACACTGAAACTGTAATCAAATACCGTCTTTCTTATGAATCTTTGTATAGCTTCATGTTCTTAAAGAATTAATCCTAAGATTCAAAATCGAAATTGAATGAAAGAAATTAAAACCCTGAAGCCGCCCAACATAAAAGAAGAGGGGTTTCTGGCAATTGAACCATAGATACTAATCCCAACTCCCAAGATCTCTTTATCTATATATCTATGACATAAACCAACATTAAGGTTAAAGATCTTACCACTGAATTGTCATAGGAGACTGCAGTTTGCTATGAGATACTCCATACCCGCCAGGTGTGTACATATGATGATCTGAAATATGAAAAAAGTTAGCCATTTATAATTCGATGTTAACCATGGAATACGCATCGATATCTATATGATACGCAGCCCGCGCCGTACTGTTTTTATTTAATTCTTGCGTGTGAGAAAACATTACCTATTGTTTGCCTGTTATTGTCTCTGGTAAGGAATTTAATTTAACTTTTCAGACGTATTCATTAATAAAGTTCCAAGCGTTACTATATGTCTAAGTATTACATAACGCATTCATATTTGGAGTTCCGTAACGCAATTACATTTTGAACTCTTTAAAGAATATGACAAAAACACCCGCTAAAAATTTAAGAACCCGCTGTGTGCATGGGCTGATATTTGGTCAATAAAATACAATACGAATAAGAAACAGTTCAAGCTTACAAATGGATCAAGGTGAGAACCAATAATTTGCTAGCCTCGGCTTATAGACAATGCCTTTCGCCTTGTCATTGTTTTAAACTAAAGTCAGTGTAGGTGTGATTGTACATGGGTCAAAACTGCATATACTGTAAGCTTAGTGTATTATACGTGTTTTTCAGAAACAAGATGAGACTTCTAAAAACAATTTGAGCTTGGTTTTGCAATATATCTTTCCAAAATATAAGATACTTGTTACCCCAAACTTGAAAAGAGCAGATTGTTTTATAGTCTTTGTTGCAAAAATGCCATTGGAAACGTAAAAAAACGTTTGAAAATTGGAGTAAAATAAAATGTAATTTCTGTGGTTCGTTTAACATAAATTGTAGCTTCTCATGTTTATTAAGGAGATAATCTTTTACATAGAACACTTCACTTTTAATTCGCCTTAATTTTTAAAAAGGATGTTTTAATTGTATATCGGGTGTATTTTTTCCTTCTTTTACTGGGAAAGCCCGGGCGGAGGGGATTAGACCAATACGTATTGCCCCAGGGTCGGACATTTGTCGTTCATACTCTGCCACAGGGTGGAGAAATTTGACAAAAATTATGATTTTTGACCATCAAATATATCCCCAGGTGTGGATCTTAGGTTCCATTTGACCTTATATAGTCAGCCCGAGAGAAAAAAATGAGAAAATGTCTAATCTCGGACCCCACCCCGGGTCCGTCCTCCTTTCCTGTGAACTTAATACTGATGGTGTATAAGACGGATAAAAAAGTTCTTTTGAACTGAGTATAAGGAAATCTGTCTTCTTGCCAGAATAGTTACATTCAAACGAACTAAAAAATATTAAGTATACTTTCTGAGATAAAACGAGTAAAGACAAGGTACTTTGTGAGACTTAGAACTAGTGTGGTTGTAAACTGTGTATCATAGCAGCATGAACATTCTATGATTAGCTTGTGAACATTAAGTCTGTTTCAAAACCATATTTTGATGAACAAAAAACATGCAATCAGCCTGCAAAGCATATACACTTTACTTTCCTCGTACTGGTAGTTCTGTAAAATCAATGAAAGCTTTTCGTCTGCTTAATATAATAAGAGTAAAAGTTTTTGACCTGGGTAACAGTTTTGTCTTTTTTTTACCAAAAATTTTTTCCAATGATTCTTACTGCATTCATTATTATTCCTACTTTTGTCGGTATTTTCAGTTACTCCGACAACTATAAGTCGTATAAAATTGACTCGAAACTCCGAAATATTCAACTTCTTTTGTTTTCCCATAAATATTTCACCCTATCATTTAGATCCCTAGGTAGTTTAGTCCTTTAATGTTCTTGTTCCGCCTAAAGTAATTGTTTATGTAAGCTCAAACGCTACTCTCGTAAAATGAACAAACACGACAAGGTCATAACTTCGATCCATTTAGATTTTTTACGGACAAATACAATATCCCAACTATCTAATTGCAAGACGAGTGAATATGTATTTAACTTGCTAATGCGATTTACGTGAATATCATTGAGCTTTGAACTTCACTTGATATTCAAGTATTTGCTAAAATCGACTGATTGGTTAATCTGTTGTTTAAGGATACTTGAACTAGACAAACGGTAAAGTTATAATACTTATTGGTTATCTATGGAGATTATCAAACTCATAGCTTGGTGAAGTTCAGTTGCGTAGTGAGATCACGACAAAGAATACCGGCAAACAACTCTAAGTTAAACATAATTTATTTGTATAACAAGAATAATGTTGACCATTGTGCACTAAGTAGCAAGTTTTCAATTCCTTCTCAGTCAAAAAAATTTGTCTTTAATCGGAGAAAAACAAACTGCCTCACATTTCCCTCTCAATAACAGCGGTCAGCAAGTAGGAAATATTTTATACTCGTGAAGTCTTTCCAAACATGAACTTCTTGTCATGATACAAAAAATCTGTTCAAAAGTCATGGAAAGCTTTAATTGAAAAAGTTTAGTTTAAAAAAAACAACTTAATGTTTTAATCTTTAATCCTATAAATTATTTCTAAAAGTTAAGGGAACTCTTTTAAAACCAAATATTTATTTTAGCGAAAAAAGTCAATGCAGTTTTATTTTTTAATTAACTTGTCTAGTAACTTAGCTTCATAACAGAGGCTCTCAACTGTAAAGGAGAAGGTTACAATAAACATCAATATCATGTAAGATCACATTTTTATTTTTCAACCATAGCAACAATTTTTTCCTAGCCATTTCTTCACAAAACAAAACATTTTTCATTCACTGTCATGAAAACCGTTTACAATTCCAAAATATATAACATCTCAGCATTTATCAAAGATAGCGGAAATAAATTTCTTACCTGGGGCACGAGGCATACTTTGTGCTGTCGCTGTCCGTTTCGCTTCTTATAACTCTGTGAGGCTGTGAGAATTTGGTTGGATCAGTTCTTTAAGTTAGCACTTTCCACGGCCTAATCTAAACACACTTAGAATAACGGTTCACTTTTTAGGAAAAAATGCTAGATGTAAAACTAATCGCTATCCCGCTGATTCGTGGCAGTGTTTCTGTCACGGCAACTGTTTTCTTTGTCAGTCTGATGCTATTCTAATTGTGAATTTATTAATTTCCAATCCAGCTTGCCGTGGTTACTGGTCTAAGTGAACCATGCAGCTCTTTTTTGTTTGGGTCTTGGCGTGGCGTGTGTAAGGCGCGTGTGTGTTTATTACTGTGTATTGTCTGTTACCATTTAAATGGAACACACACACACAAGTATATTCACAAATAATTCAGTTTAGGCTATGGCACGCGCAAGCTATTATACGTCGATGGCAAACCCACGTGCCACGGATGAGCATGTTTCACAAACGCAGAATACTGATGAGGTTTGAAAACAAAAGGTTAAGATCAACGAAGAGTTTTATTATTCAATTGTGAATCGACATATAGAATCTTTTCAAGATCAGCCTTGTAATCAGTAGTCGTGATGAATTGTGAATTAAATGAAAATTATGAACACTTTGTTAAGTTCAAGTCATTTTAATGCCCACTACCAGCGGCTCCAAACGGGTGTTTGATTATTTTGGAACGTTAACAAAAGAATTGGCTGTCAGCTTTGTAAATTTATCTTATCTTCCAGTAACTGTTGTTGAATGTTTTGTTGGCATTGCTTGTGGTTCATAACAGCAAATTTTGTAATTTTTTTTTTCGGCTAGGAAATATACTAACTGGAAATTAAACAGAATGTGTTAACATGGTTTGTTAATCAAAATAGGAATTGAAATGGTTATCGATTTTGCAGTTTTGGATGTGTTAGTTATAGGAAACAAAATAACTAATTACACTTTCAACTTGAAAACAAAAATTTTACACGAAAAGACGTGTTTTAACTGTCTTCCTGGAGAACGAGTGCTTTAAAGCGATGACTATATTGCTGTTATTATTTATTTTAAGTGTAACTTTTGAATCAATTGAGCAATTCCCATCTCTTTTAAACTGTTAAATGTTTTGATTTTTTACGCGAGAAATTTGATATATTTGCATTTTCCTTATGTTAAAAGAGAATACAATTCGGACAAAAGGAATGGATATTTACGTCTACGACTTAAGTTTCCTTTAAAGTAGAAAAAGCAGTTGCCAAGGTCACCGTGATTTTTCATTCACTTTCGGTTTGGTTTTCAAAGATGCAATAAAACAATCATTTAATTGTTAAAGGCAGGTACTTAAAGCACTTGAGAATAAAATGGCTATTTCTCGCCCCGTTGAGCAAATCAATATCGGTTTTTCTCTGACCGGCCGTCATGAAACACGCAAGGGATCTGTGCTGATACAATTCATTACAAACGGATTCTATCGCCTTTTCAAAAAGCGCACTAGCCAATCAAAAGGGGCCTTAATTTTCTCATTTACATATCAATGTTCCATTTTAGATAAACTGTTTAATTTGGGCGCTAACGACTCCGTATCAAAATTCTCAATGCTATTGTGATTCAACCAGGCCGTGCTCCGTAACTTAGCAATTAAGAATTCGCAGGAGGCATGCACGTGTTTCAAGCTCTATGCCGCACTCTCTTGTAGAAAAGTTTTAAAGCAAATATATCATACATTCATTTCCCACACTTTTTTCTGTTGTACTTAAGCAGGAGGAAAACTTCTTAAATGAACCTAAATGAAAGTGATAAATGCTCTCAATCGAAAATAAATGCTTCTACCGAGGATATTCCCTTTCTACACTGTGCCAAAGTATGAAAAAAACTACAAAGATACATACTGCATATCATTATTCGCCCGTCTTGTTTTGAATTTTAATCTTCTTCAAATTTTTTTTGCTACCTGCTAGATCTTTTCTGTAAAACAACATAAACCGTATAGAAGAATGAAATCAGTTTAATTCATATCATTGCATCTTTTGGGAAATATTTTCCTTTTATAATTGGTTTTGAGTCAACAAAAAATTTGTCAATTTTTGTATTAATGGTTTTCTTATCTTTCACCCTTTTCTGTTGAAGAGACTGGACAACAATTCTTGATAAGGTATGACAAAAGAAAAACTTTCCTTTTCACTGAAGTCTTGAGATAAGAACTTTACTATGAATAACAACTTGTAGATAAAAGTAGACGAGTTAAGCAAACTGCACAATTATTTTCTTACTGAATGAGTAAACGCGAAGGAAAAAATTTACACCTTCTAATGTACAAAATATGAGCAAGGGCTTAAATCAATGTCAGCTCAGTAAAAATAAAAGCAGTAAAGATTTGACCACTAACAATTTTTTAGATACTAAAAAATCTTTTTTTCGTTTTTAGAAAATTGTTGGAAAAATATATAGGTATTTATTTTTTTCTTTCTGTAATTTCATGGATCCTTCGCTAAACAAATTTCAAAACTAGTGCTGTTCATAGGTAATTTAATCGCCCTTGTGTTTGGCTCTTGGCATGGCAAACGGAGCTAGGCACCTGCCGAACTAAGCAAAAAAAGAGAAGTTGGCCGCCGTTTAAAAGATTAATAAAATGAATATTCACTTTAAGTCTTGGGTTCCCGAGTTCTCCCTTCAACCCGGTTCGCAGGCAAAGTTCTATGGAAGCCAATTGTGGTATGTTTAGGTGTGTATTTCTATGCAACGGGCTGTTGTTTCTGAGAGCAAGAACTTTGTAGATAAAGGCGGCGGTTGCTAGTCAAGACAAGTCATGCGAGAGGGGTTCTCCACGGATAATCACCAACAAACTCAATCAAAACTATGCAAAAATAAGTTGAGATATACAAACATGCTTACCAGGGAGAAAATGCAGCCGAATCAAAACTCTAATGTCTCTTGTTCTGTGTGTGTGTTTGACTCTTGGCACGGTTGATCTTTTAGTATTTTGCCATACAGGCCTATTTTACTGTATTTAAGTTCAGAAAACGTCAAATGAAGATATATGAATTAACTTCTTTCATATCCAAATGTGATTGGCACTTGCCAATGATGGTGGTCAATGCCTTGTGGCATTGATTTCTTTGTTAAGCTCAAAATATAATGAATTTTTAATTTGATATTCAAGTCTGAATACCACACTCAAACGTTCTATATCCATGGAAATATTTTAAGGTTGATAATTCAATTCCAGGAAGGCAATTCAATAACTGTAAAGAAAAAACTAGTTAAATTAGACATTGAAAAAAAGTTAAAAGCAACAGTTTTCTAATAAATGTACTATGAATGAAGCTGTTTTCGAGAGAAGAGTAGTTTTGAAAAAAAAAAGAACTTGCTAAAAAAATTGGGCCCTCTTCATTTTTTTTGTTTTATTTTAAATTTTAATTAAAAAGGTTTTTTTGCGTGTTGGTCCAACGTTTTAAGAACACGCTATATTTTGTGTTGTTTGGAACCGTTATAGCACAGCACTTGACTTAGATGTGGAGTCTTTGTTCTGTGATCACAATGCGCCGTACAGCAACATGTTGATCAATGATCCACTATCTAGAATTGAACTTGATATTAACGCTACGTTTATGTGGTATTGTAAATGTTTGTCCTTTTTCCTCGACTCCATCATGCACAGTATAGCCATATTGTTTACATAATACACCTTCACTTCAAACACGCATGCTCCAATCAGGCTTGAAAAAGTTTATACCATGTGTCGAACGCGGTCACTATTCTATTCGAAAGAAGAAACACTCTATCCTTTGAAAAGAATCATTCTCATGTATGTGAAATGTTAATCACAAGTTGATCGAATCCAGAATTATTCTAAAAATTAGAATAAATCTAGAAGATGTTTAAGCGAAATCAATCACGATTCTTTCTGATGTAAGGTCTAATCATAAATGGTTCTTAGTTGATAACCATGGTATCAAAACGTTTTCAGAAACCATCCATGCTGATTTTATTGAGCCGGTAAAGTTGAATCTAATTACAACGATAAAATCATGAGTTTTTTTACAAACAAACAGCGTATACTTCAATTAATCTTATGTCGAAACACTTCAAATGTGTCTTAAGCAGCGAAATCAACATATTGCTTAAAAGCCTTGGATATTTATTCGGTATCATTTCCATCCTAGATAAATAAAATTAGTAACTATTCTACGTTCAAAATGAATATTTTAGGTTTCAGCGCGGCTGTAAAACGTAATATGAGACGATAAATTTCCTGTGTTTTAAAATTTACTTGCAAGTCTTTTCTTTGCCGATATCTCTTAGTACAACACGTGTAGTGGAAAAACTACAATGCTATTGTGAAGAAATGCCTTTTACATTCATTTCTAGTTTTCTTTCTAACTTTAACAACAGTCGAGACAGTAGCGATTGATTTGATTCTGCTTTAAATGTCTGCTCGACAACCGGATTGCAATGAACTTTCGAAGCACATTAACAAAACAAAAAACAGAGATAAAAAGTAATAGAATTCCCCCAGGCTGGTCAAGAAAAAAGAAATAAACAAGTGACAGAATTTAAAAATTGACAATAGATGGGCCTTTGCCAATCATTAATTGGAAAGATGAAAGCAATGAGTCCCTAAGTCAAAGCCATAATTGTCGCCAATACATATACATATCTGAATTTTTTATTTTTATTTTGAAGAAAAGCTACTCTTGGAGTTCTTAAGAGAGCCATCAGCTAAAAACCTAAATCCTTTAACTAGCCTAGTGGCCCTTCGGAGACGGCGCTTATCTCCGATTTCTGTAGTGTTAAGCGGATGAGAGCCCTTGACTCCCCCTGGACGGGACACTAACCCATCGCAGGTTAGCTCCCAGCCGAAGCTGGTACTCATTTACCAACCTCGTAAGGATGGAAAGCTGAGTAAGCTTTGGCGGTAAAGAATCGAAGGTCACACAAATGTTCAAATTTCGGCAGAACCGAGGAATTGAACGTGGGATCTTGGTTGGAAGGCAAAGATCATATCACCAACTGCACCAACCACGCCGCCTCAGAAAGCAGTCAGTTGCAGACACAATGTAGTGTTCATTGCATTTTTAGAAAGTTTGTTCGAAGCAAAAGTTTTGCACTCGACGTTTTGAAACTTCTTAAAGGTTTTTGGGTCCAAATGATCTGCAAGTTTCACTTTTGACAGTTAAAATGTTTTTCATCTATAAAGTGCTAGCTAAAAAAATATTGTATTTTGGAACAATACCGAAAGATCACTTTGAATTGAACAGAAAAGTTATAGGTTAGTAGATGCTAAAACATTACAATTTCAGTATCCATATATATGTATACCTAATTTGTGTGTTACTGTTTTCTGGAAAAGTTTAATAAATTTGGCACTGACGGTATCGAATCGTTGCCAAGGAATTCGTATTACGTCGTGATGTGGCCAATGATTACTGGCTAACATTATCAATTTTCTGTCTGACACTGAGAAAACGATGCATCTTTACATGGATTTAAGTAATTTTTCTTTCGGTACAACATCGAATACCGAGAATTTATCTTAACTTAATACTTATGCGAAAGTAAAACGTCCCCACTGGGCAAGCATTCAATTACCTTCCAACTTTTATTTTTTGTTAAAGTAAACAATGATACCAACCCGCAATGTAGTCTGAAGCCAGTATACAAAGTTATTGAATAAAGCCTTATTGCTTCGGCTCATAACAAACCTCAGCCGGAAATTCCTTTGTAAATGTTTTCATGTAAAAGTTTAGTGATTGATTCGTATAAATTTTACATTTAAAACAAACTTGTATTCTCTGAAGAAAATCTTGTACAAATTGTTAATTTGCAATTGGAAGAAAAGATCCTACCTTAACAGTATTCTTCTAGACTAAATATGTATACAAGTTGACACATTTCTATAATGAATACATAAAGAACCAAAACAAGTACTATAGTGGTTGATTTCTTTAACATAAAACAATAGCTTTGTGGAAATTTGCCGCCACCAAATTTGCCAAAGAATTCCAATTGTTTCAGGAACAATACACTTTTTCTCTCAAAACATTGGATTTGTACTAAGATATAATTTTTATGCATGATCAAACATTATCATAGCCAAAAATGAAACTTTTATAATCAAAGACATCAAGCGACTGTGAGTTTTTATTTTTTACTATAAAGAAGAACACAAAAACGGATTTACAACGAAACGTTGATGAATATTTAACAACTACACCTTGAGGATGATTGGACCTCAATTGAGGCTGTTCCAATTGGCTTTTGAATAACTTGGAGTCCATATGGCTCATGAGAGTCCTAATTGTTTATAGTGTCACTCAACTACTAAAGGTAAAGACATTAATAAACTTAAGAAATAATTGTTGAAAATCTATTTATTCAGAAAAGAAACGTGCATTTTTTTCTCTGTAGAGAACTAGTTAAAATAAACCAACCAGATTGCAAGATTTGCATTCTACCATGCAGTAGAGTGAAGCAAATGTTACTGATATATTCTACGTTATATTGTTCATTCCGTATTTATACCGGGAATGTTGAGGAGCACACGGATAATTACTCTGGACGGATATCTCCTTAGATTAAAGCTATCGTTGCAAGTTGCAAGTAAACATTTTACCTGTAAGAAATACGTAGTAAAGTTTTCATTACATAGACACCGGTGAAATACCAGGATTTCTCCAGTGACGAAAATTTGGTATCCAGTGAAGATACCATGCATTTTAATCTTTCACAGTGTGAAGATATCAAGGTTTTTATGACAATTTCAGTCAAGCCATTAGTTAGTCTTAATTTTTTTTAAATTTTGTTTTTTAAACTTTTATTTGTTTTTTATTGTATTTATTTATTTTTATTTTCTTATATTTTATTTTGTTTCATTTTCATTTTATTTTTACTATTATTTTTTTTATCCTTGTCCTGGTATTTCATCGGTGTCTATAATATATAGAATATTATATTTCCGCTTGTGGATACGAATTTAATCTTCTTGTGTTCAAGTCAATATTTCACACGTTCGCTGCGCTCACTCATGAGATATCGACTTGAACACTCGAAGAAAAAATTCGTATCCATGTGCGAGCATGTAATATCGTCTATTTATTACATAGACACCGATGAAATACCAGGATTTCTCCAGTGACGAAAATTTGGTATCCAGTGAAGATACCATTTCTATCTTTCACAATATATATACGTAATGAAAGTACGTGTGCGCTACCAACACAGATTATATCTGTAAACTCTGAGTAATGTCTTGAACTGATGTCTGTTTTTCTTCTTGATTGCTTCGACACTGGTAAGTGTATGTTTTTGACATGAAGAAAGTTTTTAGTTTATCATGTAACAACATTTTTAAGTTGCAAAGCTTCGAGCTATATGACTTAAAAGCCATGTTACCAATTGTACAAATGACTCATTTAATCTTCACGTAAAGGTTA
>JAOEHV020044907.1:0-26220 GCA_025447995.2 Isaurus tuberculatus | reverse complement strand
ATTGCCCTATTGACAAGGAAATAATAATATACCTCATCAGACGGCAACATCATTGCCCTATTGACAAGGAAATAATAATATACCTCATCAGACGGCAACATCATTGCCCTATTGACAAGGAAATAATATTATAAAATAATTTGAATAATACGCCCATTTTGATTGGTTTAGAGGTGTTTAATATTAGCCTGTACAAACACAGTTGCCGTGTTTTATTTCTTAAATATACCTCTAACAGAGTGTTATATAAAAAGTGTCAATGAATTAATCATGAACATCATCTAAAATCAACAAAAAGCATTTTAGCAGCGCCACTGATGGTAAAATACAAAATCTCAGTATGAACACTAAATGACTGTCGAGGACTGTGTTTGGTTTAATAAAATTAACGCGTATCGCATACAATCTTCAAAATAAGCTGAAAATTGGAAATATTTATATAAAACTTTTTTAAAGAATGAAAAATTCATTTGAAAAATTGTCATTCAATTTTAAGTCATTGCTATGACAAAATTTTTTTTCCGCAGTTATTTTTTTAAATTTAATTTGATTTTCTTATCAAAATATATTGTTTTAAAATATTAGTGAATTTCAGCTCCCTGGCAACTTTCTAGTTATTTTTGTTTTCATGAATGAACAATCACAAAAAATACGTGTTAGGAAAATAACGCTACTAGAAAAAAGCCTATGCAAAGCTATCCGTCTTAAAAGATTCGTCACGATCTGATGGACCAAACGAAATGGATTGTTCTTTGTGATCATCATCCTCACTGCCAATGCGATTAGCCGTTGCTGCCGACGAGGAAATCACTGGTACGTCACTTGAATCTTCCCAAAACGGAATTGTAGGAATATTGTACTCTTCAATTGTATCACTCCGTCCTCGTCCTTTCAAAGGTTCTATGCTAGACTCTTCAGCTGCAGAATCTGTTTTTGTTTCTGTCCCCGATGGCTTATTACAGCTTCCATAACTCATTGAAGGCTCAAAGACAGATTCACTGTTTACTTCACGATCAACGCCAGGGCTTTCATACGGAAATCCAAAACTATCAGTTTTTGAATTATCATCATTTGACAAGTCGCCATCAACTTCGCGTAAACTAAGGTCTGGTTGAAAGCCAAAATTATCAATCATCGGAACACTGTTGTCTTCAAGCTCATATCCTCGGCCTGCTAAGCTTGTAACTGGTTGAAAACCTTCATCATCATCGTTATAAAAGCTTGGGATACAACAGTTTGGTGATTCGCTATCAGCTAAGTTAGAACCTGAGTGTGGATGGAACCCACGACTATAAGATCTGCTAGTTATTGGAATATCATCGAATGGCTGAAAAACATTGCGACCACTCAGGCTCATGTCTGGCTGGAATTCTTCGCTGTCAGTATTAATTTTCTGCACGTCTACATCAGCCAAGCTTTCTTTTTCTAGGTCTGCGAAACTTACGTTTGGCTGAAATCCTTCGTTTACATCTGTGGGGCTTCCACCCTTGTCACCTTGATCGGCCTTAACCTCATCATTATTGCTTTTTTGGTCAGCAGAAACCAAATCAGGCTTAACTTTGTTTACCAATTCAGGAACAACATCCTCTCCAATTTTCTGTTTATTTCTCATAACGTTTTCTTCTGAATTCACATTGTAATCTTCATCTATCGTTTCTGGGAGATTGTACCCTATTCCTCGAGAGTCTTTACTATTCACCTTCAAATTCTTTAAGGAATCTGGTTTCACCGCTTGTTCATTGGCCGATTTATCATATTTTGATGAGTCATCGTCCTTTAAATCGCCGTTTGACTGAAAACTCTGATTTGTAATTTCTCTTGAAGGTTCATTCACTGGATAATGAGGCACTCTCCTAAAACTGATCTCCGGTTGAAACACAGAATTGTCATTTCTTTCCATATCATCTTTACGACCATACATACTAGTCTGTGGTGGTAGAACCGATTCATCATCAAAACTAATTGATGGAATTTCATATCTAGTTATTGTGTCTGTTCTTGTTTTTTGGTCTTCAAGTGGGCTGTCTGTACTACCCACTCGACGTCGCCTATCTGAAGGCGGATATAACCAATTTCGCCCCTTGTTTTTTGTATTTATTTTATAAGGTCCATCTCCTTCGCCATTGTCGTCAGTAATTACCACGGTTGGAGGATCCTTCTTATCTAGTAAACTTTCGTCACTACCACTTTCATTCCCGTTTGCTTTTAATTCAGTCATTCTTTCCCGCTGTAGTCCATGACGTTTTCGGAGGAGTAAATGAATATTTAAAATGACTGAAACAGCAACAACAGCCAAAAGTGGCATTAGAGCAGCAATGGGTACACAGCTGCAAACATCGGGCTCTGGATAGAAAAGATAATGCTATTGGTTAAAAAAGTTATCGATAATGAATGTTAAACTATGTTCTTTAGTTCATAAAGTACTTTAAACTAGACCAATAATGATAAGGGGGGTTCTCATGAGCAGCTGCAAATTAAAATATACGGCTCTTCTAGAACTCTGTAACCAGTTAAAGCGGAGGCGTCATAAGACAAAGGGTAAAAACCTCTGCCGTTAAAGACGGCATGAGGTCCCACGATCAAGGCCCAGCTTTGCCGAGATTTGAACCTTCTTTTACGCCAAAATTAGTCTATCTTTACGCCATGGATTAAAAAATTGTATATGATTAAAAAAATTACAAGCAAATTAGAATTATCGCACTTTCTTTAATTAACTATAAAATTCTAATGAAAAAAGGGCTAAGCTGACCCTATGGCTGCTCATTTCAATCCATAAAAATAAAAAGACGACTTCGTGAAAACTACAGAAAAGAGAAAGAGGATTTGCTTGCTACATTAAGATACGTATTTAGCTCGAAAAGCAATAACGTTCGATCAAATTTTTTATTCAAAAGGTGAACAAAAGTGGTACATTCAATGCTTTTAAGTTGCTAGAAAGTTTTTAGACCTGTAAAACTGATAGGAAACTCAACGTGTAGTTTTCCTGTTTAATTGGTAGTGAGAAGATTACCAAATTATATTTTTAACTCTAAGTGTTTTAAAAGGCACTTTTAAAGTGCAACTAATCCCATATTGAATGTTATGCTATTTCTTAACTCCTTAATAAATTAAGGCGTTTGGCGGAGAAATTTTCAAATTCCTTAAATTGTTAATTTTTTATCGCCTTCCGAAGATTGCCATTCTCTCCCATAAAACTTCCGCCATATTGTCAATGACCGAGTGCGATGGGGAGTGGGTTCGAAAGTGAGGATGACGTGCTAAAGGAAGACAGCCGTGAGTGACGTCACATCAGGCTCACCCCAGACCTCCGATTTTTATTCAACTGCTCGGTGGCGAACCAAACCCGCGCGATATTCAAAGGTGCATAAAAAATAAAGTACTGGACCGATTTCCATAATTTTTTTAAAAATTTTAACCAGTGTCTCTACAGCTTTCGATAGCCCAAAAATTCGAAAAGAGGTTAGTTGCACTTTAACATACTTACTTATTTGTACTGGGAGTGTTTCATTAACCCTCACATCCATGGCGAGTTTCTGATAAGGCTGTTCCTTTAGCTCTGAAATATTAGAAAAGCCTCTGCATAGATAACTATGCCCTTTATTTTCGTTTGTTGCATTGATAACCAGCCGAAATTTGGACAATTTATGTATAAAAATGGATGATGATGAATCTGTACTAGGAAAACAGGTCAAGTGGGTTGGGCTTGCTGCTGACACTTCACTGTAAATATGTAGACCTTTCACTGTTCGAACTGTAGAAATAAACAAAAACAATTCAAAATTGATATAAAAAAATTGGAAGAATGTGTTGTGGTTCAAAGTTAAGCTTGATTCAAATTACAGCATTCAATTTCAAAAAAACCAAAATGACTTTTTATGGACAAAATCAAAAATTTTACTAACCATTTTCTGTTAAAATCTAAAATGAAATAGACTCTTTTTCGAGTTTTGGAAAAAAGTGGATGCATACTTGCATGTTTCAAAAATTAATATTCAAAATATTGAAACTCCCAAAAACAAAATAGCTTAATTTCCTTAGTTCTTTGTTATTTTTATAAATTACAATTACATTCAATTACTTCTATTGTGTATCATATCAAAACATTGTAAATCCACAAATTAACACGGTTTAGTTTCTTAGTCCTTCTGTTGTCTTCCTATCTTATTTTATCATTTTCACTCTAGTATCTATTTATTTGCAACCTGCCTCAATTAGTTTATA
Organism: Isaurus tuberculatus; assembly: GCA_025447995.2. Taxonomy (NCBI): domain Eukaryota; kingdom Metazoa; phylum Cnidaria; class Anthozoa; order Zoantharia; family Zoanthidae; genus Isaurus; species Isaurus tuberculatus. Next base: position 21,999 of record JAOEHV020044907.1, on the reverse strand, counting down.
ATTACCTGCAACTAAAACTAACTAGCTAAATCCTTTTTTAAGCCTAGTGGCCCATGGGGCCAGTGCTTATCTTCGCTTTTCGTAGTGTTAAGCAGATGAGAGTCCTTAACTCCCTCTGGATGGGACACTAATCCATAGCAGGTTAGCTCCCAGTTGAAGCTGGTACTCATTTACCGACCTCGTAAGGATGGAAAGCTGAGTAAGCTTTGGCGGAAAAGAAGGTCAAACAAATGTTCAAGTTTCGGCAGAGCCAAGGAATTGAGCCTGGGACCTTGTGGTTGGAATACAGAGATCTTACCAACCATGCCAACCACACCCCAATTACCTGTAGGTTGTAAAATAATTTAAAATTGTATAAAAAATATTGAGGCAGGGGTTTCATTAAGGATTTGATCAGGAGGGCATCAGGCTATGGCAGCCGGGCAGGAAAAAAGCAAGGCATGAGATAGTAGTAGCACTAGGGCTTATATATGTTCACTAAAATGTTGAAAGCAGGGCCCAGGCAAAGTTGTTTTCACAGCTGATCAATATGCCTGGTTCCCAACCCTTAATGAAACCCCTGTTGAGCCAATGAACTGAAACTGAAGTGAAACTTATCTTTACTCAATAAATACTCTTACAAAACTCCCACTCACCACTTTTAAAGTTTAGGTCATATTTCTAGCTAAGATTCTGTAAATTTGTGAAACTAAAAATACACAATGTATAACACCCAAAATTTGAAAGAATTTTAAATGGTGGTTGTTTATTTGAACACGAGGAGAGTCTAGCTTACAATGTGGTAAAACGTGAAGGAATATTGGGACACTATTACACCAGCATGAACAGAGACAAGTTTTATATTGAACACTGAAAAGATTGTTCCAAGTAATGTACCAAACAAGTGAAATTTCTAACACAAGAAAACAAAATTTATGGCTCAAATTACCAATTACTAATCCAAATTATATTAAAGAAACGTTTATTGTGACTACATTAAGTTGACACATAAAAAAATATAAAGAGTATAACAAAAAAAATAAATTATAATAATTTAACATTGCCAAAAATTAACCTGCTAAGGGCAAATTCTACAATATTCGTTTATCTTATATACAACCACAACTAAATTATGTCTTTGTCCGAAATCAAACTTTGTAAATTTTGCAAAAACTCCACGTAACAAAAAGTTTAAATTTCGTTCTTACAAGACGGACAAATATCCGAATTGTGTGACATGTATCACACAGTTAATAAGTCACGCAAAATTCCAAAAAGACGACTTATTCTGGTTTTTATCAGTTACCTTTTCGTCTTAAACATACTAAACGGATATGACGTACTTTCTAACTTCACTTACAAGCAACTGTATACTTCGTATAAATACATTACTGTAATACCCCAAATTCATAAATAAGTTCTCTTTGGGTTCCTGATAGAGATTTAAAAAATCTAGCCAATAATCATATTGAACTGCTGAAAAGCTTGAAAATCATAAAGCCTAGCACGTGAAAACAAATCAACTTTTAAATATTCTTTTTTATAAAATTTCAATGCAAAATAAGCTATTTTCCATGAATAACCAAATGAATTAGCGGAAAAGTTAAAGGTATTTTACAATCTTCGAACAAGTCAGTGTGCCTGTTCGTGCCCTAAACACTTACGCATCACGTTAGACCTAAACTATGAATTTAATATATAAACTTACCAGTAATCGATGTTAAAACTTCGATTTTTATAACGCAAATGTAAAGGATAACGAGAAGTTGGTCTTTCATTTTGATGCCGATATCAGTAAAACCTCCGATCAAAGTTCTGGGTACCTCGTAGTTAATTTTAATACGCATTAGTAAAGAAGGAACTTTGTTGATAGCACGCGCCCGCAAACAAAAGTTTTAAAAATACTTTTGTTCCTAGGTCTAGTTTAATCTTGAAATTGTAACGAAACTTAATAAAACTTTTAGATGGCTTTTCCCAAATTCAGTTAAACACGAAGGAAATTTTCTTCGAACAAGAAACAAGTCAGGACTTGAACCTACAAAATTTGATGTCTTATTGTTTTTTTTCAGCGGTCTTCTTTCTGCGTAGTAAGGGCCTGGCGATAGTTGTTTAAACAAGTGACGGTTTTTTTTCCCCAGCCTCCAAAATGCATTTAAAATTTCAGTTTTATTGAGAAATAGTAAAAGCGTAATGCTTGTGGGATGCGCCTCTATGTTGGCTATACCATCCTGACGAGGCCAAAAAAGGCCGAAACAGCTGTCCATAGCATGTGGCCAAGTGGCCTCGATCAGTCGATGCCCATATTAGTGGATGCTACCTGATTTGTAATTATTATTCAAGCCACATCTGTCCCACAAGCATCGCACTTTTACTAATTGTTAGATATTGAGCTTTTCATGTCTTCTTTTGCAATTTAATCTATTCGTGATAAATTCTTTAAATATATTGGACCATTCACTCAAGATGAATCAAAAGTACAGTATGGCGTGATAACACTGAGTGACCATATTAAGGCATTTTTACAACGAAAACAAAAGTTATATCCTTTTCCGAGCCTTTATTCTTTATAGGCTCACAGCAAGACTAATCTTGACTTTTGGGAACCCTATGTTTTATATGCCATGAAAAATCTCGATTTTGTCATCTCCTGTGTCTGTCATTCTGTGAGCATATCCGGAGCAAGCAGTCAGTTCATGATCATCGTTATTTATCATCGACTTACGTGACGTGCTGCATGCACAAAGCTCACGTGGGACTTCGTTAGTTTTGGTGACGGTCTTGGTTTGGTTGACGCGACTCGAGGAAATCAAGACAAGTATTAAAAAGATCTATAATTTGTACTTTATAACAACGTCTTAAGTACAACAGGGTTGCCTTCTCAGTTTACGCTGCTCGCCTCAGTGTCTGAAATAACAGCGCTTCCTACTTGTCCAAGACCAAAACAGTGCCGTTCGCAGCATTCCCCTTTCTATTAGAAACTACTAGTTTGTTACTAATTACTACCCACCCAAAACTACTTCAAGTAAATCATATTCCGTAAGACTCGTGCTCAAAATGTCCTTTAACATTTTAACCAAGCATTAAATCACGGACCCTCTCAAAACATAATTACCCTCTCTAGTTGCAAACATGAAAAAGAAGTACTTGTTTCAAAAATGCTTGGTTTTCAAATTTTCAAATTTTCAAGTTTTTAAGTACTCATTAATTTTATAATGACATAAAAAGATACCGGCCCCGAAACCCTGAACTCGAGTTCCCTTCTCCACCCCCCCCCCCCCCTCCTCTTCCACTGGCATAGCTATTTGCAACACGAAATTGAGGTAATAAAATTAATTTTGTTCAAAATATGGCGGCCGCCTTTATGATAGGCTTGAGAAGTGCGTCCATCAAACGCACCTCTAAAACACCGACAAAACAAATTCAACTTTTGCTTACCCTAAATTGTGGTGTATGCAATGTCTTTTGACAGGAAAACTTTGTTGTGGATGGCAGTTGGTGTTCTTTCGGGTGTTGGAACCGCTGTCTGTTATGCGCAGATTAGAAAGTTTGTACGTGAAAAATGTACGAGAAAACCTTTGGCCAATTTAGAGGAGAATATACGGTTAAAAGACTTGGCAGTTCTGGTAAAATCGCCGAATGTGGCTTTAAGAAGAAGTGCCGAACAGCTTTTACTGAAACGCGCAATGAAGAAAAATAACTTGGAGTTTATCGCGTTGTCTTTTTACAATGGCGAGTTAGAAATGCTGAAAGCAGCTACTGTTGTTGGTCTGTTGGCAAAAAACGCTGATTATCGCCACAAACTGATCAAAAGTAGAATGTTAGTACATTTATCCCAATGCCTTATTTATTCATTTAAGCATGGTTATAAAGAACTCGCTGAAATTGGATCAGAGGACGTGCGCTTGCAAAGAATCGTCTCTTCAGCGTTGTTTGATGTTATCTGTGATGACAATTCTGCAAAAATCGAGCTTGTTCATACTGATCCGTTTTTCGTAAAGACCGTTTTAAGTCTCATGACGGAATCTAGGAACAAGGAAGTTATGCGGTGGTGTTTGTTTCTCGCTCATCAGCTGAGCAACTGTGAGAATCTGCGAAAGACAATGTTAGAAAATAGTGCTATCCCAAATGTATCTGACATGCTGGTTGCTAATCATGGAGACCCGATTCTGATGAGGCTGTGTTTACAGATGTTGGTGATGTATGCAAACGCGAGTGAGGAAAAGGAAGTCGATGCCCTGAATGAAATGGCCAGTCATGGGGTACTCATACCAACAGTTGTCTGTCTGAGAGCTGGTTAGTATGTTTGTTTACATACCTATTAGGAATTAGAGGAGAGTATTAAAACATACATATTTCAAGCTGGTTTAGCACAATGCTTTTCCGCTTTCACATAATTCACACTAAAAATAAACAAGGTTCTAAATGTCAAACAAATTTAACTGTTCAGTTAATTCAAACACATCAATATTGGTTGCTGAACATTTATCTATTTTTGTATTCCCTTGTCTGTTTGATTACTTTTTGAATCTAATTTATTGCACTATTTTGTAAAGATTTGATACTTGAAATTACTTGGCATCATCTAAACCTAAGTGACAGTAACCCTTTCTCACCCCATGCCCTAACATACAGTAGGAGCTTTGTTTTTTCTAAATGATTAAAAATAACCTTTTGTAAGTACAGATGACCATGATCTGGTTTACTGGGCTGCTGCTCTGCTTCATGAGTATGCTGTTAAAGGTGTTGAGAAACCCAGGATCTGTAAAACTCCAAATATTGTCAAGTCCTTGCAGAATGTACTGTTGACTAGTGAATCGTTACTTCAGAGAATCATTCTTCGCATCACCAGTTTCTTGTGCCATGGAAATTCCAGCTTCAGTACCGCTTTATTACAATGCACATCACTGATTGGAAGACTGCCCGTCTGTTTTGCATCAGGGGACAATGATGTTGTTCACTGGTCAGTAGTTGTGCTACATGACATTCTCATGTCTTCAGGTGTGTTGTGATATATTTCTAATTCTTATGGCAGATGCCAAAAGTACACAAGGAATCTATACCCAGTAAGAGGAAAAGAGGGTAAAAAAGGTTACAGTATATTTAATAAATCATAATGATCACAAAAACTTATTATATTTTCTAGGTCATGTATTTAGTTGTTGTTACAAAATATCCATTTTTTGTTTGTCATGCTTCTAAATATAATCAGAAATATTAGAGGGTTCTAACAAATAACTTGTAGTCTGAATAGTAAGTGTGAGTTTTCCATGAATTTCTGGTATTTAACAAATTTGTTTGCTCTGCATTCCAGGTTCTTATTCATCATCTTCATGTAAGGCAGCAGCAGAAAAAGTGATAGCAGCATCTGATGACATGATTAAGGCTCTGGTCCCTCTAACGCAGAGGCTAGACAACATACTTGTTAGATTGGTTGCTGAAATCATTGGTTTCTTCTGTTCAGTAGGTATGAAATTAATTAACTTTAACATTTTTTCTGATTTTTAATTCTAACCAAAACTTTATATTCACTTGCCTTGTGCAAGATTCTTAACTTGTCCTTTTGCAGTCAGCTCAGATAATTCATCATATGTTAAGCTGTGGATTCTGATGGAGGCTTACCTGCAAAAGATTCCTAGCTCATGTTTAGCTTAAATTTACATTTGAATTTGAGTTTTCTACATAAAATTAATCAACTTTTGAAGTCTAAGCACACTTATTTATCCATATTTTTTTAGAATTCAGATAAATAATCTATAAAATTTTATTAATTTTTTAATACATGGTTTTGTCAGTGGTAATTTGTATCACATGAGTTTGTTTGATGACACTGAAAGAAATAGTATAGTTACATGTATTTGGAGTGTTTTTTTTTTTTAAGTTTCAGATAATAATTTTGGTGTACTAAATTACTTCAGGACTAACATTATGTGTAAATTACGGGATGAGCTTGCCCAGGCAATGGCAAAAAAGCCCAGTGGAGTGAAGTTGTATCAAATGTCTGGACGGTAGTTGAATGATATATATATATATATATATATATATATATATATATATATATTATGTGTAAAAAACCCTCTGGGAAGAATGATAAGGCAATAATTATATATTTTGAATGTTATGATTAAATTTCATTAATGAGATTTGTTTTAAAAGAACCTTTTGATTTTTGACTTTGATATTTGTAAGCAACTGTCATTTAGTTTTTAATCACAACAAAATCTTTTTACTTTTTGTTAATATTTCAGACAGTTTGCTTAATAAAGTAGTCAGTGATGGAGTTATCAAAGCAGTGCTTGGATTTGCTCAATCAGAAGATTCAGACCTTCAGTTTTGGGCTTCTGCATTGCTACTCAATCTAACAATGAGTTCTGACCAGGTAAAAGAGGAGATTGTTAAACGTGGAGGTCTAAAGTCACTAATTGAACTTGCTATCAGTGATGGCAGAGAGCCAGCAACAGCATCACAGGCAGCAAAGACTCTTGTCATGTTAGGGTTTGTGGGTAAGAGGAAATTCACAAGTTTACTTTTTAGTGCTGGATATTACCTGCTATTTTTTCTGAAACATTTCCAAATTTGATTTTTGGTGAGTTTATGCAGATGTATTGTGAGGCAAGCCAAAAAACAAATATTTTTAGTTTATTACTATCAAAATGCCATTTTTCTTTGAGTTTTTTTGGAAGCAAAAATTTGTACCAAATATAGCTTTTTGACCACAAGAAAGCTAACATATACAGTACCATTTTTAAAGAGATTTAATTGTCAAGTGAGACCAAGTGAAAATACAATAATTATATAATATAATAAAATTACACATGTTCTGACACAAATAAATATGTCTCTCAAATTATAAAGTAAAGACTAAATTTTTAATTTTTAAGAGTAGTACTGATTCTTTTATTTTACAGACAAACCCATGCCGATAGTTATCAAGTGTGGTAGTTACCAACATGGTGACTTTGCAAGCATCATCATCAGTGGAAAAGATTACTGTTGCAACAAACCTGGCATTAACATGGTTGTTATGGACTTTCTGAAATTCAAAGTGACAGAAATTACATCCTTTGACACTGGTCATGATAGGGCTGCTGCAGAACACTTAATTGAAAGCATCCACATGATCAATGTTGGGGCTATTGCATTTTTGGCCACAAGAGGCGAGGTTAATTATTTTATGACAGGTAATGATGAACCAGAGGTTGAGATGGCTTTTACCTTTGTTTATATGTGGTCAAAGCATGAGCTAAAATGATTTGAGTGTTAGGGTAGTTAGAAAAAATGTTTTTTCCAGTTTTCTTTTTTGGTTCAGGTTGGCAAACCTTGTAATTTCCCTACCACTCTACACTGTGACCTGTAATGTCCCTGAAAATTATTCGACTATCTTTCTCTATTATAAAATCTCAAAGCATGTGTCTCCTCTGCCACTCTAGATACCTGTAGATTAACTGTACTCATGATCAGGCTTGATGGTTTCTCCATTGTTCTAACTTTTTATACTGTACACTAGAGTAAATGTGATTTCTCAATCACTCTACAGTGTGCTGTTACTGGCTCCCATCTAGTCTCTGTTTTGTTATTTTTTTTATTAAGACAGTTTTGGCTTAGCAGTTGCTACTAAGGGTTTTACAATTTTTTGGCATAAAAGCTTACTATTTTTAACCACCAAGTAGGTTAAACTTGGCTTTAGATCAATAATCTCTTTTTCAATTTGTAATTGTACATATATTGTAGATGAGGCTGTTGATGCTTTAAAGGACATTGGACTGGAAACCTATGACTTCAAAACAGGTGAATTATGGGCCTTTGTTGGCCAGAAACACAGGAACAATGGTGAACAAATAATGATTCAGCGAGGATTTGATATTGTGGAGCTTCACACAGTCATCTGGTTAGGTAAGAAGAAGGTTGTCTTGGTTTGTTTTTTTTTGCAATGTTTTTGTAGGTGATTGCAACCTATTTTATAAAATTGATGGAAGATGTTATTTTTAAAAGTACCAACTTAGAAGTTGAAACCAAGACCAGAGCTTGGCACTGTATTCATGCCTTTTTCTAGTGGACCAAGCTGTATAAAAGGCAGGTTCTTTGAGAAGTATATTATGGAAAAGTTCTACAACTTTAGACATGGATGGGATGGGTGGAGGATGATATGAGAAGGAAGTTATTTTTATGCAATGGTGGTTGGAATTCTAATTAAAGGAAAGCAGCCATCCATAAACAAGTTCTGACCCCCCTTGCTGGGAAAAGGCATAAAAAATTTGTTGTGTGAATTGAAAGCTTAAATTGGAGGGCCTATTGCAAAAACAATGCAAGTGATTTTGTATGAAATGCTAAATTCTCGCAAAAGTTATGAAGAGATAATACCTAGGGAGATAATGTAGGGAGAGTTGACAACTTCATCAAAAGTCACTTACATCATTTTTGCACTAGACCCTTCAATTAGTTAAGGAACCTCCCTTTAACATTTAAGACTGATAGTTATGGCAGGGAAATCTTTGCTACACTTATTTTTTGTACAGGTGCATTTGTTTGTGAGCAAGTGCGTTCAAACATCCTGGTGCCCCTAATTGATATTCTTGTGAGCACTCCAGCCACTAGTTCTATTAGCAAGGTGTCAGAACTGGAACTGTTGACAATTTTGGCCAGGCATGATGAGCACAAACAAGGTAATAATGACTATAGCTAGGTGCAGACACTAAGGCCTTGTTGTCAGTACACATAACCCTAAAAATCTACTGCAAATATAGGTGACCTGAATGTTAGCAATCAGGGAAAGTTATTTTTAAAAGCCTTATTACATCACCAGCATTGCATAGCATCACCAGCATTGCATTGCATCACCAGCATTGCATAGCTAACAGACAATTTTGAATTGTGTTTAACTACTTGTTAAGTGTTGATGGTGTTATTTTACTTTAATCAACTTTAGTTTTTGATTGTTTTAGTACTTATTTTCTTGCAGTCATGGTCGTTGCCAGTGGTTTTCTTGAATACATGGCTGAATTGATGTGGAATATGTCAACTAAGACTGGTGACCAGCTCAGGGCCAACCCAATCGCTGTTGCACATTGTATTGGAGCTATGAAAATCATTGCAGCCATTAGTATTGCTAAGAACTATAGGGAAAGACTGGTACAAAGCCCTGTATTGAGTGCTGTCATGTCGTTACTGTTCAGTATCAATGAGATAAGCATTAAAAGTGCCCAACAACGGCAAGCCTTTTGTTGTAGCAGCAAGTTGCAAGGTACTGGTGTCTCAGTTTTCAGGGTCCAGAAGTAATCTAGAGAAAGCTGTTGGCTCACATAATTAATCAAGTAGTACCGTTAAATCAAAATTAATTATTATGATTTTATTTATAATCGTAATTGAAATTTTAAGAATACACTACATTTTGGAGCCTGATTTTGGCAGTGCAGTGATCAAACTGTGTAAATGAGTATCAGTTTCAATAAACTTATTTGTTTCCATCTCTTTAATGTATGGTAGGAGGAGAAATACACCGTTTCCATATTAGGCAACTAGACTTACAAAAGGATTTAGCATTTTTTGCACCATAAATGTTGTGCTATGTTTATTACTTGAAAAATCATGGAACACAACAAAGCTTGAAGCAGTCACAAATTCCTTGACATATGTCATAGTCACAATCAAAAGATAAATTGGCTCCTTGATACTGACTTGATTCTATTCTGTGATTTAATTTGTTCTGACCAGTCACTGTGGTTGAAGATTCTGAGTGGGATTGTGAAACTTCAAATGATAAACAGAACAGAAGTGCGGCACCTAATCCTGACTTATCCCTTACCGAGGATGGTGAGTAATTACTTTTCAGGCTGAGTCTGTTTCTTTGCGTACATGCTTCAAAAAGGTTTCCTTTGATTTACAATGACCATTGTTTTTGGGAGATATAAAGTGTAATGCCTCGAGGTCCATTTCATTATTTCTATCACAAGGAGTTTAGCTATCTGGATGTCCTTGCAGCTGTATCCCACAAAAGTTACACCTCATTTAACTCTATATTTGATTATCTTATATGGCAATGCGAGCTTCTTTGTGAGTAGTCAGCCGTGTAAGATCAAAACAGCTATTGAAGGCTGCTAATACTGAGGCTTGCTTTGATCTATGGAAAATTTAAAGGGTAATGCCTGCGACTACGATAACTTTAGAACCTCAAACAAAAGTACATTATTCACACATAGTTTGCTTTATTTTTATACGCTTTCTTCGCTGCATAGTTGAACTAGCAGACGATGGCAGTTTAGGAACTTCTTGCCAGTCTACCGAAAACGAAATTGTTGGCACAAACGATCAATCACAACAAACTAAGATGTTGGATGACTTCGAAGAGCTGTTTTCTAGCCTAGCTCGACTAGGCATATCATCACTGTACAATTGCATCCTGGCATTTACAGCTCAGGATGAATCACGTGAAAAACTTATTAGGGCAGGTGCTCTTCAAGTGGCCTGGTGTACCCTGTTAAACAGTCCTGAAATAACTCGTAAACAAATTGGTTTACCGGTGGAGGTTCTAATAAACTTCCTTGGGCGTGGTACTGCACCGGAGAAACACTCTAAAGGTGAGCCCGTTAAATTATTGATTATCCAAGCAGTACTAAAAGAAGTAGCAAAGGCTGCAATGTAAGAATCGCGTGCATAGGAATTATTTCAGTAGTACTTAAATTGCGTTTTACTTTGTTTTTACCCTTTGCTACACCTAGAACCTAGTTTGTTTGTGACTTTCTCTGCATTGTTTGGTGTTACAGATCAAGTAATGGAGCTTGATAGCCGTGTGAGTACTCAAGCTTTAATGTTGAGTGGTGATCGTCTGGAGGCTACCAACAACAACTGGACATTTGAAAGTGTACGTGCAAACTTCTGTGTGGGTAGGAGTATGTACCTCAACACACCACACCCTAGTGGGTGGTACTACGAAGTAACTATATTGTCCACGGGTATCATGCAAATAGGTGAGCTATTAACTCCGTGTACTGCATGTAATGCTTGTTTCATTTTCTCGAAATATCCATTAAAAGTAATTTTATGTAGTATTGTGAAGACAATTTCCATTTTAACCATCATTTTAACGGTCATTTGCGATCAAGGTTCTGAACCGCGATTGTTAAAAGAGGAAAAATATGGGAATAAGAAATACAGGCATCTGCAAGAATTTGTTGAAAGCTTTCAGTAAAGGTTTCCTTTGCAAGTTGAGACTATCATGGACACTGCCTCGGGATTTAACCCTTGACGACGTCTAGTGTTGATGGACCTCAAGAATGGCCATGAAGGCAAGAATGTCAGCTTGCGGGAATGTTTTTTTCTTGGTTTTCAGTTCTTCTTTGGCCACTACAAGTTTGGCCTTTTTTGCGGGCGGCTTGAGATTTGTTGACATAGCTGTGAAAATCTTGGCAAAACAGAGCTACACCCTAAAATCAGGAATAATTCGTTTCTTGCGTTTTCTGTTTTGGAGTATTGTCAAAATTGTAATTAATGTTTTAGGTTCTGTTACAAGTGCAATGTTGATTTTTCGGAAAATTCTTGAAAACCCTAGAAGTCAGTTAATGTTGAGGTGTATGAAGCTTCATTTAACGCTACACTTGCATGAAATACAAATGAACGCACTTTGTATGCATGCGCTTTAAAGAGTTGAATGTATTGAGTACTAACATAATGAATACAGGTACGAGTAAGGTAGCAGATATTAGAGTAAGTTTTCTTGCTTCAGGTTGGCAAACTGACCAGTGTAAGTACGGCCCTGAGAAGGGCGTTGGTGTCGGTGATGACGTCAACTCCTGTGCATTTGACGGTGCCAGATGTAAGGTGTGGAGCGGACCTCCCAGTGAGCAGCAAAACAACGATTATGGGAGGGAGTGGCAGGAAGGAGAAATACTCAGTTGTCTTATGTCGTGGGGTGGGGAGGTGTCATTCTGGCTGGACGGAGTCAGTCAGGGTGTGGCATTTGAGGCTATGAACATGAACAATAATTGGTATCCTGCTGTTTCCCTTGCCATGGACCAGCAATGTTTCTTCAATTTTGGAAACAAACCATTCAGGTGAGTTGGGTTGACAGTTTTTCCACGTGGTTCCCTATCTTTTTGCCTAAGAGAAGTTATCAACAGGTCATACCAAACACAAATGTTTCCCTTTCGTTTATCAATCTTATATAAATCAATAAAAGAGGTATTTAAAGGTTTAGTAAACTATCGTAATCCAGTTTTTTTTCCAGAGAAAGATAAAAAGTTCAGAAAAGGAAAACTGGAACTACAGCATTATTGGTTATAAGTAAGGGGTAAAAGATAAAAAAAAATTATAACTTAGTTACTGAAACTAATTAGAGAAGGCAAGTGTGTCAAGATATGTAGAATGCAATTTACATGTTTCTGTAAAAAACGTGTTTGTTTGATTAGGTGCTTCAAATAAACGCCCCTTCTGGACGTCTCAGTTAACAGTCAGAATCGACACACAAACTTGCAAAAATTAGATAAGCACCGCATTCCTATAAGCGGCCCAGCTCCCCAACCGTTTGTTAAAACAAACTTAATAATGTTGTGGTTGAAAGCGAGAATTCTTACAAACTGCATCAACCATTCTCTATTATAGAAAGAGTGTGTTGAAAAAAAATCGACCGGCTTAACTTTAAAAGCTATTCCAAATCAAACAAATGTTTGATTGCTGAGGGTATGTTCTTTGACTGTGAAGGTATGATATGCCAGAGGGATACGTGGCCGCTTGTCAAGTAGTTTCAACATCAGTGAAGTTTTTTCCTCGTCTTTCATCCTGCTGGACACCAAACAGCGGCAGCATGGACAGTATTGTAGAAGAGGATGAAGAGGAAGATGTTGAAAGAACTGCTGTTACATGCTTGATAGTTGAGAAAGAGGGTATAAATAACCTTTTGTGTTTCTGAGCTGCTCATCTTTATCATCATCAAAATTAGTTAACCTAACTTCTTAGCATTACTATATTGTAATTCAAATAGCAGCAAAAAATGTTAGCTTTTAAACATCAATATCGAACACCAATGTTTTTATCTTTGTCATCATTCTTATTTTCGTTATCATAATATTTATCATCATCGTATTTACCATTATCTTCATTATTATTACCATCATCAACATTTTCATCTTTATAACTATTATTGTGTGCAAGGCAATGAAAAGTTCACAAAGTAAACATTTAGTATGAAATAGGCAAACATCATTACATGAATTAGTTTTTATTTAAATGGTCGTGAAAACAAGGTTCAAGGGTAAACTTTCTCTAGTTCAGACGATTAGAGTACTGTTACTATCATAATTACTGTAGTTACTATAATTTTCAGATCGAACTCTATCTGGCCTAAGCAGTTCTAGTGTAGAATCCATATCTCAAAGTAAGAACCAGTTTCAATTCCTGGAGAGAGAAGAAAAAGAAAAGAGTTCTGCAACGGATCAAGAAGAGCAGCCAGCCGATGAGGAGACCGGCGAGCTGTCTAATTCCCTCCTCGTGACACCCAGTGCCACTGTTAGCGAACACACACTGACTATCGTGTCACCATCCTCAACTCTGTTGGACACTCCAGACCTGATTTGTGCTGATTCTAGAGAAGAGGTATTTGGATCATCTGACCACTTGTCCGTGGATGCTTTTAGTACTCCTTGTACAGGCCAAGGCCCAAAGCATTTAAGTCAGAAGGATTTTGTGGTACCTTGGGACACCATGGACCGGCTTCCGTTTCTGCCTTCAGAATCTCTCGTTTCAGAGGAGCAGTGTGGTGAGGAAAGATATCTTAGCTGCTTTGCCCATAGGGGTGGTACAATTAATGTTAGTTTTCCTACCTTTCAAGCCAAGTAAACTGAGACAACTTTTTAGGGTTTTGAACCAAATAGTCATGAAGCCTATTCCCCAAAGGAATGCACACGAGGTATAACTAGGGTTTACTCGAGTTGTAAAAACTCCAGGTATTTATTATGGGGTTGTGCAGGACTTTCTTTAGTCTTAAAAAAGTATGCTTTATTAGATTGATAGTGAAGGTTGCTCGGTGTTTCTAGTCTATGGTGCATCACGTAAGCGAAGTGTAGTTGGAAAGCTTCTTTTCTTAAGATTTCTACCTTTTCTAGCGATTTCGTCGTGAAACGTCTACAGTGTTTTTTGCTTTAGAATTTCTCGAACAACTAAATGTGAGCAGTGAGTTCTGTGGACATGTTTTTAAGGCAGCAAAAAAGACTTTTATGTACCTTGAATGTTATACATAATCGAGCTAGATGACACCAAACAATTACTGAGAGAGAAGATGAGCATCACTGAGATGCTCTGACGAAGGGCTCACGCTCAAAACGTCAACTTCTATATTCCTACGGCGATGATAATTCGTTTATCAACACTACTTCATGCAAAACCCAGTTTTTTAAAACTTTCTTAATGCAGTTGAATAGAGCATTTTGTAGAAAGAATATATTTATTGATGACATTTCTGGTTGTGTGTTCATCTTCTTAGAAAGACTGTGTATGAGTAAGGTTAACCATGTAAAAGGTTTGGTGTGAAAAAGTTATATGCTGGGGAAAAAGGTTTTTCGTTGTATTTGTACGTGTAGAACACTTTATTGGGGATATATTGGGACCAAAGTGATTTCATCAAACTAGTGGATTTATGCATTAAAGTGATTTCTTTTTTCAGATTCATTGTCAGTCCCTTGTATGTACTTTGAAGCAGAGTTAAAACACTCTCCTTCCCGTACAAAGCAAATGGGGTTTTATGACGCAGAAACCAAGGAGAAGATTTTCTGCCAAATACTCGACCACACCCTTCTGCTTCCAAAAGCGACTCACTCGACAGCACGGCAAGAATATTTTAGAGCTCCAGATGTTGTGGGGTGCGGGATCATGTGGCCAGCGGGAGTCATCATTTTCACATTAGATGGCGTGTCAACTGGTCATTTTTATCGCTTCCCGTCAGAAAAACCTCTTTCAATACAGAATCTCCTTCCTTACACTTCTTGTAACCGCGTCCGCTGCAATTACGGTCAGCGGAATTTCTTGTTTGAACCTGCCAATATTCCCGATGTGCGTTTGGCAGCGGCCAATTTACTCCATGAGCATTGGATGTGCAAACTACGAAAGTAATCTTTTAAGAAAAAAATTTCTGTAATTTAATTTGTATATAAAGGGTTTTTTTATGATATATCTGTCAGTATTTTTGACTGTTGGAAAACTACTTTCCCACTTTTTGTTGGTGACAAATAGTTTTCAATGCTTTAAACAACTATTTGTTTATTTTAAAAAAAATTATCTTGTTTAAGTCCCGGAAATTCACCGACCGTGTGCACCAGATTTAGCTTGTTATACTGTAAGGATATGGAAGTATGAGAGTAACTGTCAAGAAACCATGATTTCTCATAATATTACAAACTTCCTTGTTTTGGTTGCTTGTTTAATATTTCTTTGAATGAAAAACATTGAAAATTCAGCAAACAAATCGGAGTGGCATCAGTAATTTGTCAAGCCATAGTTCTGAATGCCTTTCAAGTTGTAATAAATTTCACGCATTAGATTGCCGGCTCCAATCAACCACGCGGAATTTTGACAATTTGCATTGAACCTCTTCTAGTTTACTTTATTGCATTACTTGTTTAGTTTTCAGTTAACTCTACATCGCGGAAACTTTCGAAAAAATAGGCGATAGCTATGCTGAGCATTTTAGAGATATTCAAAGCATTGATTTAACACCTGTCGCCCGTCTTCCAGTCTCCCGGGACATTCTTTTCAAAAAATGCAAATTAGCGGCGTAGAGGAATTTATCTTTAAACGTGGCATTTTAAGCTCCCATGGTATTAATTTTAGCTTGTTTTTTTTCTCACCCTTTCCAACCACCCCTCCCTTTTTCGATCTATATATAATGCATATTTCCCATAAGAAACTTCATCAAATTTGAAGTGTTTTTAACCCTTTCTGAAGACTTACTGGTAGAATTAACAAAAATAATATTTTAAAGTGCTTGAATTGGTATTGTTTTATTTGCTATATATTTTTACGAGAGATTCTCAATACCAGTTTAATCCAGAAAACCGCTGTTATTACAGAATTTTCGTAAGTTCTAACAGCAGAAGAACAAAACAAACTTTGTTCCTTAGTTAAGGGACAAAAATGATAAACGCAATAAAGTTTTATCTTCTTACTGTACCCCTGTTTGAAATCTGAGCTATTGAAAGGAGCCTGAGAAATATTACGGTTTCGATGTAAGAATACTAGTATAAAACTCCTGACGGTGTATCACAAAACTTGTACATTGATTTGCTACTCTCTATAGATTTATTTTGTGTATTGCATATCAAGAGACCTACTAGAAGTAGAAACAGAAAGGCGTGTAAAAAACATTTTCAATAAATACTTGTTCACTTTATTAGTTCATTTTTGTCCAACTAGTTGTCATACGTAAGGGAATAAGACTCGGGCCTAATGGAGTCAAAAGCAGTAGCCGCGTTCAACGTAAAGCCTCATGATTTGTTTTGTACTCCAAAGGAATATTGTAAGTTGATTTACGTTTTTATGTTAAGATGTGTAAAAAAAGCCAAAACTAAAGTGAATATGAACTTAAGTATAAAAGTATAATTTATGTAAATACCATGCAATTTTCAGCCGAAACAAATCTCGTAAATCAGGACTAAGCTTAGATTTTGAGAGCAATAAAAAGTTTGGATGCTGTATCTTCCGTTTTAAATCAGTTTTAATCATCCAAAGAGGCAAAACGAAACTATCGTGGTGCCTGGGACCCTTGATTTGTCGTCGTGCGTTCAAGGCCTGAGCGCTTTGAGTCCAAGCTTGGCTCGGAGTTCGTTTGCTTCATGAATCTCGAGTTCCTCTTTACTCATGACCGAATTGGTCTCCTTTCCCTTGTCACTTCTCTTATCAGATTTCTTTTTGCTCTTTTTCATCCTGTCAGGAGAATCTGAACGGGAACGCGTCCGCGAGCGGTGCCGACGGCGATGAGGTGAACGCGATCTAGAACGAGAATGACGGCGGCGTGGCGAACGTGATCGGCTACGGTGTCTTCGACGCCTTGGCGAGGGGCTAGGAGAAAAGCAAAGAAAAAGTTTCATCGTCAATTATTATTTTATATTACAGCAAATAAACCACAACTGAAACATCAAAAACAATCTTACGAACTAATTCCCAGTGGGAATCGGTGTAACTTAATATGTACAAATACATAATATATTAACAATAACGCGGGAGATTGTTAGTTTTGAACTCTAAAAATGATATTTTTTTACGATTGAAACGTTTGGTTTTAATATGATCAATAGTTTTATCAATTGTTACCTTACCTAAATTTGAAAACAAAATATCAAGGCAATATGATGAGCAAGCAACTTTTCAGTCAACTTTTTCCAGCTTTATGTCACAGCGGTTACGTTAATTGCGTACATGTAGTCGAACTGGGTGTTTTTTAACCTCGGATTAGAACGTACTGACATAAAAAGAAATTAAATGCAACATCAACCAAACGGAACCTGACAAGACTTTTCGTATTTATTGTTTAAATACCTTCTGCTTCTTCTTCTCCGACGTGGTGACCTTGATCGACTTCGCCTGTACACAAGATTAACAAGAAACTACATTTGAACTTTAAACTTTGTAAAATGGTTTTGAGCACAAATATGACTCAGTATCACTGTTATTTTTCCCCTTATTTGAAACAAATTTAAATTTGTTAAAATCAAAAAAAGCTAAATGCAAGATAAACTTCACTTGAAAACACAAGAACATCGTTTTTACTGCTCCTATTATAATTTATATATCTCTCTAAATATTGCTCTTAGAAAATAATAACGATTAATAGGAGTTTTCTCCCGTGTTCTAGAAATACTCCTTAATCCTTTTTATGATTTGCCATCAGAAGCAAAATGGTTTCTGTTTGATAGCCCACACATACCTAGGTGACCTACTACGCCTGCGCGTTCTATCGTGATCTCTGTATCCACGGCGACGGTCTGGAGAACGGCTACGGCTACGATATCGCAGAGGTGATTCCTGGAGACAAGTAAAAAAAAGTTATTTCATAAACGATCAACAACACTACTGTATGAGGTTTTTTAAAAAACAACAGTGAGTGCATCAACTAAATTTAGCCCCACCAAACGGGAATTAGAATGAGAGATATTGCCTCTACTGTATTCTACAAGCACGTTTGACCCTTGCACAATTTTCCGGATACCTTTTGAAACGTTTCTAAATCACTTGACCTTACCCTTTCTTCCTCCTCCTCCTCTTCTGACTCCATTTCCTCCAGATCATCGTCCAATAAGCTTTTCTATGAAAAAAGAAGTATAATCTCAATGACACACAACTAGCAAATATCTTAATTTTTAATCTAAAATTGAAGACAAAAAATTCCAAATTATGGAGGGAGACGAAAGTAAAACTTCTAGACAAACAATTTTGAAAGGCTGCAGTGTCTTTGGAAAAAAACTCACCCTTTGTTCCAACTGATTTGTATTTTCCAGCAACTGCCGTTTCTAAACAAAAAAAAATGGAAGAAAAAAAGGTAGACTTTGAAAATGAAAATCTTTAGACAAGTAACTATAACACAAAGTTTTCATACCATGAAAACAATAATTTCAACATGAATTCCACTAGGGGCAACCTAATTTATGATGTCATGTATAGTTGAAAATTTGTGAGCTTGTGTAGTATTAGCAAGCATGGAGATGTATTTCAGCCTCATTAGGCCTCAACAACATAGTCTACCCTAACAGACTTGGGATGCAACACAAAAATAGTAAAATTAAAGTAGAATTTGATAATCACAAGTAAAGATAGCACATACATGCTAGTATCAAGTTATTGCAGCCACTAATATGGACACTACACCACTGTTGTTAGTATACATTACCCCAGCTCTTAAATCTATCATGTAGAGTCTTCTGAAGTTTGGCAATAAATATTTAACTTACCAGTACAATGGATGATAAAGAGAGGAAATTTAAGCATGCAACCAAAAAAAACCTCAATTAAGGTCAACTTTGTACCAATTCACAAGCTTGATAACATTAATGCTTTTTTAATCTTAAAGTTAGACTGTTTTTTTCACCTGAATTCTGGGTAATATAATGCCACAAACTCTTTCCTCTCTCAACAGGTCATCAATAAACTCATCCATGTGAACTATCTCCATCTCTACATTTTCATAAAACAAAAGAAGTGAGTAAAACAAAATCATTAGCACCATTACTGCACTGATGTATTTAGAAATTATAACAAATTACAATGAAGTGACACAAAGTTCTCTTATTTGCAAAATTACAATGTCAGCTGTCAGCTGGAGTATATGTGATAGCTTAGCAACTTACTAGTCACAATTTTGAAATCTCCATTTAAAACCAAAAATACTGCTATTTCTTTATATGTAAGGTATGAACAACTTTGCACTAACTGAAGTTTCAAATTGAACCAGATTTCACTTAATTCATAACTAGTGCTAAATAATACATAATATATAATCTTGAAAGAACTAAGTCATTTGCAGGTTTTACGCTTTAACATCAAATCTGAGTTAATAATTAATTAAAATTCTCATTTCCTTTCTTTTACATTTTTTGGAATAAAGATTTTGGTCATTTATTTTTGTTTCTTGTATGACCAATGACACCAATCTTTCTGATCTATGTAGTACTTACTTCCCATTGTGTTTTTCCTCTTCAGTTTGCGGTAGTCATTATACAAAGGTTCTAGATAGTTATAGCAATCAAGGGATGTGCCGACAAGTCTCATGTATGTTGCACCCAGAGCCCTCACATACCTGTAAGGTTCAAAGAAAAAAATGATATCCAGGTTTCCCCTAATGACAATTAAGCAGTACTTGGACCCTCACCTTCCATTCCACCATATATAGAATCATTTACAGCCACATAAGTCTGAAATTAGTGCCAAAAAGTTAAAAGCTTTTGAAACAATTTTTCAAGTTATACTTTAAAGGTTTTGTTCTACAGAAGGCTCAGGAATAAGAAAGTACAAACCTTTGTATTTATTTAGCAGATTCTTAATATCAATGGTGTAAATTAGACTCTTACTAATTATACAAATTAAAGACTGAATAAAGTTTTTATAGTAATCCATACTTATAGTCATCATTCTTGATAAACTCCACAACAATTTCTTTCTCTGGTTGAATTTGAAGCATTTTGAGAATGAGACAAAGGAAAGGTGTTGGCTTGATATTGCCGCCAAATGTTCCTCCAATAAACTCAAGTCCCATAGCCTTGTCAACAAGTAGCTCAGCTGTTAACAGGATGAGAAAGTAATACATTTGCTTACAAATCTAAAACTTTCCATGAGCAAATTTAATATTACTGAACCTGTTAAACTTTTATTTAATAAAAAATAAAAGATATCTTGGTGAAACCATAATCATAATTAACACTATATATCAATGTTGTTATATAAAGTTTCCTTTAATTCAATTATAACTGCCTTAATGTACAATCATCATATTTCATTTATTGGTAAAATCAACAGCTCCACTTTGTCATAAAATAAGAACAAATAAAAACAGTAAACTTTTTAATATGCAATTTTTTGATAAATTACCTAAGTAAACATATATCTCTTGGAACTCAGAAAATTTGTATGGTTTACCTGAGAAAATAATATTTTTGTCCAATTTTGTCAAACAAACATAGACATTATGATAAATCTTCTTTGCTGTTTACAACTTTTTTTAAAATGTTTTTCCCTTTTATCATTACCTTTTTTTATTGACGAATAGCTATCAATCAGAACAGTGCATTGGGAAATTTCACTCTCTAAATTAAGGTTATATTAACACTCGAATAAAAAATTTTACTTCCAATGCCTATGTAAATATTTTTTTGCCTCTTGAAATAATATTTTGATGTGAAAAAAGCAAGAATTTTTAGTCGAAAATGATGCTTTGTAAATACATTATAAGCTGATGAGTTAAGAAATGTCCCAATATGGACCTTTGATACATTGTAAAATAAATCAACTTACTGTTTACTTCATACCACAATCCATAAACACTCTATTTGAAAATGTAAGGCATATTAAGTAACTACAGTATGAGTTTGAATATTTACATGACATTGCGAATGCTAAACTCAGTGATCGTCATTTTAATAACAAATACTCACCTGTTATAGCAAAACAATGTTCTTTCCAGTATTTGCATTCGTAAATTCTTGATCGAACAATCTTTTCAACCAAATACTGCGGATTTGTTCCTTTCACTGTTTTGGCGTCCGACACTGTTCGGTTCGCCATCTTGGATTTCCTTAGGGTAACGTTAACCAGTCCACGCGCGACAACTAAACCCAAAATGCATCGCGACTCTAGAGTTTCGACGCCGGAAGTTAAAAAATGTTGTTTGGTGCGAAGGCATGGAGTTTCTAAGACCAGAACACAAACAACAGGCATTAGAATTCTTTAAAGAAGTAAAGCGAAAACTTACTCGACCTTTAGAACAAATTCTCCACAACCTTCGAAGGGTACAATTACAAGACCCAAAGGCTGAATTAGTAAGCGAGGGGTTAAAATGCATGAATAGTGATGTTGGTACAGCTGCTATTATTTGGGAGTATGTGCTCGCTGAATTTTATGCAGCAAATCAAACAATCGATGGACGGTTAGAAGACAGAAGATTTCTCGTTCTTCATCAGTATTTTCTTGCTTTGGTTTGCACTGGTCCATGGTGGAAGGCATTGGAAACAGCAATGATGCTGTTAAATGAAGTTAGTGAGTTAGAGGGAGCTCACTCACCAGGCATGAATGAAGGTTTGGTGGAGTCTTTTCTTTGTTCTTACAATTTAGATTGTTGGTTGTTAATAATGTTAACATTTTCGCGGATCTTTTTACCACAAATTCAACATTGACATCAAATCCAATATGAACATCGATTCTAGCATTAGAAATGTTACTATTTACTCTGCACGAGGGCAGAGTCAAAAAATGCATCGAGTAACGGCGAAGACAATTATTAACTGACCTGAAATGTTGCTTTCAAGAAATGAATTTTTCTAGTTTTAGCTAATAGTA
>JAOEHV020044800.1:0-17375 GCA_025447995.2 Isaurus tuberculatus | reverse complement strand
ACAAGTAGCCGATAACAGAGTTTTGTTATCGGACAGTATTCCAAGGTGATTAGGGAAAAATAGAGTTTAGAATGGGCCAAATCAATTTGAGGAAATTGTAATTATTATAATAAAGTTTGATAATAAGTGTTTTTCTGTCGAAGTACTTAGCTCAAAATGTCAGCTTCTTACTCTACTTATGTACAGTGGTTATCAAACGTTGCTAGTTAAACCATGCATTTTATCTACCCACCGAAGCTAAATCCAACTTTTTGGTGTTTGAGCATCCGCCAGCTCTGCAATGATGTGTTCGATGTTCTGATGAAAATATCGCAATGAGTTGAAAATCTTGCGCTAAGACCTTTTCATACCATCGTCACTTCCGTTTTTCCTGCAAGAGGAATTTTGCATTTGCAAGATTAAAAATTATTGTAATTGCTTGGATGAAAAAAGGATTGCAACAAAAATTTTATTCGAGGAAAAGTATCCTTTTAACTTTTACGACTGAGTTCAAACCGAACAGCGATCCTTTATGCTGAATACTTAAAATATTCTAAGTTAAACCATACTGGATTCTCCATGTGTATTCACCCGACTGATTCAAATAGCTCTTGGTTCACTTTTCGTGGTTATTGAATACGTGTCTTTCAGATCGTGAAAGATCAACCAGTGTTTGATGGAAGACCAGGAGAAACTCTGGAACCATTGGATTTTGATGAACTTGACAAGAAACTAAAACACGAATACGGTAAATAGCAGAACAAAATTTAAGATGAAATAGTGAAAATGATAATAATGCTTCTGATCACTTCTCTTTTGCATTTACAACATTTTCAAATACCTAAATGTCACACAGAACCTGACTGAGATTGTTACATATTTTCAATCGGATTGTAAAAGTAATGATAAGAGTAATGATGCTAATGATAATTGATTATTATCGTTGACTTTTACCAATATTTATTGAGTTCTGTTTTATTAAGTGTAATATATAGCCGAGATAAATGTTTCTTTGATTTTACGATACTTACAAGTGGCTTTCTAATACCCTTCCAAAGAGTCCTTACTGTGACCTTTTCTCCAAAAGCTGACTCGACCTTCCATCTTTACGACTGGGGTCGGTAAACAGAATACCAGCCTGTGCTGGGAACTAACTGCGATGGATTAATGCCCCGTCATGGTGGAGTTAAGACACTCTTACTTGCTAAGGTGATAGGCGTTGTCCTTTTGTGCCATGAGACTCGTTTAAGCAATTAGTTAGCTAGCTCAACGTTGTCAAAAGTGAATCTGTTGGACAAGTAAACATCAATCAATTCAATTGACAAGCATATGTGTAAAGGAAATGATTATTTTATACTCATTTGTTACATGTTCAAACCATCATAAACGTATTTATTTCCGTTTACCGCCTATTCCTTCAAAAAGATATAGCTAAGCACGAAACTATATGTTAAAAACACATAGAAAATTGACATTGTGAAAGGCCTGAGGGAACGAAGACTTAGAACCTCTTGTCTTCAAAAATATATTCATAATGAAGTTACAGGCCACCTACGTATTACTAGAAAGAAAGTAAATTTCTGTAAGCAAATTGATTTTTGTCCTATCCCTCCCCTTTCCTACCCTCCCTCTCTAATTCTTTCATTAGCGGTACCTTGAAATATTTTTTTTTCTTTATAACGCGTGATTCAAGGAGAGACCGTGATCCGAGACGTGGATGTATTGAGTGCCGCTCTGTACCCTGAAGTCTTCAGGGATTACATGTTGTTTAAGAATGAGTACGGTCCCGTAGAAGGTTTCCCTACCCGTCTGTACTTTGTTGGTCCTGACATTGGCGAAGAGTTCCAAGTAGAAATTGAGGAAGGAAAGACGTTGAACATGAAAGTGTTAGCGGTTGGTAATCTACATCCGAACGGCACACGAGAGGTGTTCTGTGAGATGAACGGCCAAATGCGTACAGTCATGGTTGAGGACAAGAAAGTTACTAAGGTATAAAGAGAGATATCTATGCTTGTAATTATCATTCATGCCAGATCCCTCAAGAACTTGAGTTTGTTTGTTAGCTTTTCCTTGCTGATGACGAAGCCTAATAAGGCAAAAGTAGCTGTCAAAAGTAGCTAACGCTCATGTTTACTATCAGTTAAAGTAGATTTAGGAATAAATCTTGGCACCACCATAGCCTTAATGTCCATTTTAGACAGTACGAGTGCCGAGTGCAAGCATAGATAAGTCATAGATCTCTTGATTTCTATTGACCTAAAGCCTTTATTCGTCAATTTCTTTACTGCAGACACTACAAACCCGTCCGAAGGCTCGTAAGGGGATCAAAGGGTCGGTGGGTGCACCGATGCCGGGTAAGGTTGTAGGTCTTCGTGTTAAGGAGGGAGATGAAGTCGAGAAAGGTGCTCCACTGATAGTTCTGAGTGCCATGAAGATGGAAACAAACGTATCTGCTCCCTGTGACGGCACAGTGAAAAGTATTTCAGTTACTCTGAACGAAACTGTTGAACCAGGTGATCTGCTGGTGGAGGTTGAGCCCTAGAACCCAGTCTTTCCATTTCAGACATCGCGCACAATGCGGAAGAGAGAGATAATGATGGAAAACGTATTAATACTGGGTATGTGGCTGGAGATTGCAACACAGATGAGCCAGTTCGTGATCAGATGATTTGGGGGAAAAATTGTTGGGAAAAAATACAGTAGATACAAAAGATTCAAACATTTAACCTAAAAACAATTTCTAATATTTGGTTTTAGAGGATTAAAGTAAAATTTGGGACTGCTAAGATATTTTTAGTTGGTATCTGAGAATTTAAGATTTTATACGGTTAATATTCTTAAAATGTCTGAAAAATCCTACGATTTTCCTTTAAGTCCAAACCAAAATATCTTTTTAAAAAAAAATCTACACAACAAATGGTTTGCATGCTATAACTTTTCTAGACGGTAAAAGAAAACAAAAAAAAATGATACTTATCCGTTAAAATGTATATTGATAGTAATCAAAATGTAGTTTGTATGTAACATGTTTTTTATTTGGTTACAAAACCCATAAATTAATGGTGTATAAGTACGGCTTATAATTAATTTATTGCTTATAATTTTTCGCTGAAACATAGGAAAATTCTCGTATGTTTTGAGTGGAAAATTAAAGCATAAAAAATCTTAAAGAAAGTATTATTATCTTTGTTGCTAATTTATGACTCGTTTTTATTTTTGTCATTTAATTTAAAGAGTTTCAATTAGTAGACTCAAAAAACTTTTTGTTTTGATTTCAGTTATAACAGCTTGTTTTCTAACATTCTTTTATGTATTTGTTAAGTAAGGTTCACTTCCCAAGAATATCTAGAATAAAACCTTTTTAACTGAAATTGTGTTTGTTCGTGCTTTAAACTACTACGCCACGCCTATGGAAAGTATGTTTAGTCGATTCAAAAATGACTATGTTGCAAAATGCAAAATGTATTATTATTGGATTCGCTCTTTCTCTTCAACCTCAAATTAATTTCCTCAATCAATTATTCTATGTCCTTCTTAGTCGCTCGATTTCCCTTCTCAGTTGCTCCATTTTCTCCCTCACTCGCTCCATTTTCTCTCTCAATTTCTCCACGCCCTCTCTTTTAAAATCACTTCATTTCCTCTCTCAATCTACCTCTATATCCCCTCAAGAGATCAAAAGGGAGCCTAATCTATTAAATTTTCATAGACTTTTGCCAACTTACTCTCAATTAAAACTACAGGTTGGTCAATGTGAAAACGTGTAAATAAATTTAGAAACAAAAGTTTTCTTTTACGTGCCCTAAAAAGAATTTTTAGCTGAACTACTAAGTAGTTATAATTAGGAGCTGACATTTCTAAGGGGGGTCGAAGACTCTCATCCGCTTACAGAAACCGGAGATGTAAGTGCCGGTTCCGATGAGTCAATACGGACGTAAAAGGATTTCGTGAGAGCGCAAAGTTTTAAGTAAAATGTGTTTTAGTAACACGGGCCTTTAGTAAGGTTTCAGGGTGTTTGCGCGCGCACTCGTTTTTAAATAAAAAACGTTGAAAAGCTTCTGTATAGCGCACGTTCAAATGCTTTTAAACGGAATTATAATTAGAGCAGATTTCAACGGCTGAAATACCAAGATTCGTGATGGAACTATAAGAAGAATTTTATTGTCCAACTCAAAGAAAATGGATACGAACACAAAAAACAGTTTTGAAATGATTCTAGATCTTATAAGGAGCAAAGACTTTGAAAAACTTCGAAAGAGACTCGTTGATGTTGACTTGGTGTTGATCAAGAATATCTATGATAAAACACTTGTCCATATTGCCGCTTTACAAGATTCCATTGATAGTCTCCAAATTCTTTGTGAATTCTGCACACCAGAAACCATAAACACTCAAGATTGTTTCGGCTTTACAAGCCTTCACTATGCCGTTCAAAGTGCAGACATTGAGTTTGTTAAAAGGCCTTCTCAGACACGGAGCGGACACTAACATACAAGCTTATAATGGTTGTACATCGTTACATATTGCTGCACTTCAGAGTAGTCCTGAGCTTGTGTTTTTGCTTTGCAAATCAGGGGCTGATGTTCACATCACAAACTCTTCTGGAGAAATTCCTTTGGTGAGTGCCTCAAGATCTTCCTCAAGAATTCGAGAAAGCCTTGGTATTCACGTCAGGACCTTAGCCTTGCTTCCAGGGCCGTACGGAGCGGGGGGGCAGGGGGGGCAACTGCCCCCCCAAGCAAAAGTGCACACTGAATAAAATTGTGCTTGAAAACGCAAAAGTTTAGAAAATTAAAAAATGCTATTGTGCATGTACCGTTATTAAAATACTAATTATGAAAGACGATTAGTAAATTTAGCTTGCAAACAAAAACTTTGGGGAAAAACCAGTATTTTCATCCCACCCCCAGCCCCCTTCCCTCCCCCCTCTCTCTCTTCCAAAACGTTTGGGCTCAAGTTGAACAACGCCTGCCCCCCCCCAGCCAAAAATAGCTACGTACGGCCCTGGCTTCTTAAGTACGGTTCAGATCCTAACTTTAAGGACAATGAAGGAATGAGAGCTCTTCATTTTGTAGCAACTTTTTGTGACGAGGAGTGTGCGACATTGTTAATTTTTGCTGGTGCAGACGCGATGGCGTTGAATCGTGACGGAGAAAACTCGTTTACCCTTGCGAGAAACCGTCAACAAATGCGTCAAATTTTCAGAACTCTCCTCTACTCTCCAATGACACTTGAGCAGCGATGCCTCTTGAAAGTTAGAGAAGTTCTTCGTAAAACAAACTTAGAGCATTTTTGCGTGGCAATTGAGAGTTTACCATTGTCGTGCGCACTGAAAGATAAACTCTTATTTAAAACGTTAGTTATAGGAAGTTGTCTTGAAACCTTTGCTCCAAGTATCAGTTGTTGATGTGTGCACTTTTTATAACAACCTTTTTGTAACAACACGAGTCTAAAAATGTTGACAATTTAAGGAAGAAGACGAACTTTAATTGAAATTTGTACGCTAGAAAATAAGGATTTACATTTTGTTTTCAACAAAGGTTTTTTTCTAAACGTTAAATTGTACTTTACGTCACAAAAACCTTTCAGGCCCCCCCGTCACACATTCACACATCTCCCCATCGGCCATTATTGGAAGAGCATTCTCTCCCCACCCACTTTCTCGAGTTGGTTCTACAGATCTACATGAAGCGCGCTATCTCTGGCCGAGCTTACTTTCCAAACAATCTTTCTATGGCAAAATCTAAACGTTCACCCGCAGCTAAGTAAACCCGGAGATAGAAAGAACTCGGTCTGGAATGCAGGTACAGTTCTAGGGATAGAGCTGCCTGCATGCCAACGGTTCTTTCCGAGTTATCGGGGCTTAGGACAATATTTCTTAAATATACGCATGCATATTTTTCATGCGCGATTACACAGCACATATCACAAGATAACTAGACGTCAGATTTAATTCATGTCAACAAGGTCCATTATGACTCTGTTCCCCCGAGACAACCTTTCACCCAAGATAAATCGTCTGCGAGTAATTAAGCCTAATCTTTAGAGTAATAATCTAAGGAGGCAAGCGTGGCCTAGTGATCAGGGCGCCGGACTTGAATGCGGTTGACCCGGGTTCAAGTCCCGCTGATTACTAATTGGATTTGTCTTCGGGTAAATCCCAAAGTCAAATCCAACACGTTTTGTAAATAGCCAACTGGTCTGCCTCCTGCCAGTTGGGATTTACCTTGTAGGGGACTTAGAGTCCTATTGTAAACCTACCTGCCTGTGGCTAATCGTTAAAAAAAGAAAAAAAATTAAAGGGCTATTAGCGATCCGTACTACTAAATCTATAACTGTTGGCAAAAACAGGTACATCGCTAGATTTTGTACAAAACTTTTATTTCTTCAGCAAATAATCTAATTACAGTTGTAAAAATACTTCATGAGAACATTGAAAATCGTATTTACAAAGAAGCTCTCTTAAAGTACACACTGGAAAATGTTGAATGACATTTAAGGAGATATTTTTCTTAACGTTTTTTTTTAAATTAATCATAGAAGACAGGATTAAACCGCAGTTTTTCAAGCAGCTAAAATCATTTATAGACAATTATAATTCCCGTTCATATAAAAAATCTCTTAACCAACAAAAAAAGCCTACTTGCATACCGGGGAAAGGGTTTTAAATGAACCTCTGTCCATATAATCATAAATATATAAAAATACATAATATTACGCTTAATTCTCTGTAATATATACATATGTAAAGAACTTGAAAATTATCTTTTCAACATATAAAACTCATGATCGTTGCTGCGCACTTCTTTGTACAAGAATGCCTTGTGTTTTCCGAGCTTTAAGTTCTTCAAAACGTCCTGATTTGAATATAAAAAGTTAACTGTTTAAACTGATTTGTTAAAAGTATAAAAACATTAAAAGTTTGAAAACTAATAAAGATTAAAAACTCCCAAATTTTCGAACAGTATATTCACTTGTTCTTCTTCAGGGGACTGATTTACAATTCAAATTTGCATCGGTACTGTTGTATTGATGGTTTTTCCCCAGGGTCTTTAACAAAGGGACGTAAGCACGGGGAAACGGTTTTCTTTCATTGACAGTATTTTGGTCGAGTTGAGAGTGTAAGGACTCTAAAAATAATCCTGATTTGAACCTACTACATTCATTTTAACCTATTCTTAAATTAAACCTTAGACAGAAAATATTAATTAAAAAGCAAAAACATTTTTAAATGTTTCAAAACAACTCACAAAAAGATCTCGAAACTTAAAGAACTCGGAAAAGAAACAAAGAATTCAATACATTTCTAAAACTAACGGGAAGGGGGGGGGGGAGTCAATGAGCCTATTTCTCAAGAACACAGTACAATCTACTCAACATCATGAACCCACCGAACTTTAGACATAACTACTTTTAATTATTGTTGTTTCCAGTATCAGACTCTATATGTTTTTCTTTTGTAAATATCCAGAAACCCTTCTTTTTATAAGCTGGTAAGTCTTCTTTAAACGTTACACGTCCATTGGCTACAACTGGTGGGTCCACTGATGATTGACTTCGCTTCTTCAAGATTGATTTGAGAGGCACTTCTCCCTCAGGGGGAGGGTATAGGTCGGATGTGCTGAGGGAGCGTTGTGTCCTTCGTCCTTCGAGTTTAGGCAGATCAAGGTCGAGTTCTTTGCAGAACTGTTCCTGGAGGTCGGATGATAGCTAAAAAATGAATGATATCAAAGATCGAGGTTTAAATGAGGATTTTCATTCATTCAAAATATTTAACCAAGTTGGAACATTGAAGCACACTTTATTTATGCCAAGCTTTTTATTTGATACAATCCGATTTGTTCTAATTCAGCCAAGGTTTATTGGCCAGAGCTAAAATATGAAGTAGAAAAGCTAACGCGTGTTTATTTCTATAACGTTTTGAATCTACAGAATTCATTATCAAGAAAATCAAATCAGCAAAAAGGTCGAATCTACAATGAATAAATAAATCAGTCAAAGTTGCGAATTTTTCGTTTTCTGCCTTGCGCTGTTTCATCTTCACCTTGTAAGAGCAAGGCGCCATGGTTGGCGCAGTTGGTACGATCTTTGCTTTCGGCTTTGCTTAATTGAACCTTTGAATGAATTCGTTTCAGCCAAGATGACTCAGCTTTTAATCCTTATGAGATGGGAGCTAACCTGCGATGGATTAGTCTCCCATCTAGGGGGAGTCAAAGACTCTCCTTCCCTTAACACTACAGTAACCGGTGATAAGTACTTGCCCCATGGGCCACTAGGATCGAAAAAAAAATTTACGCTTTTAGCTAGCTTGTTAGAACAACCCTTTTTGATGGACGGACAATGAAAATGAGGGAGCGAAAGAAGGATGACAACAGAATTTCTTTTAATGAAGGCTTTTTCTTGTCTCATGCCATCGGTAAAATTACATTTCTAAACTCTAATTTTGAAAACTAAAAGTTGAGTTTGGTTTAAGGTAAGTCCCTTGAAAACTTGACGCGAAGTGCGAGGGTTAAGCCTGGTGTCAATTACTTATGAAAATGCGCAAACCTTTTCAACTTCTTTCAACACGTGATTCTTATCCAATGACTGGTGACACTTCAGCAGCTGAACAACAAGGCTACAGTCTTTCCTGTTTCGAATCTGTATGAAACAAGTTTGTTATCAATTACTACGTTAAAAACATTCTAGCAATCACTGATTACCTGACTGGAGAATCCACAAAGAAGCAAACTCTTCATCTTGATACACGTGATTTAAAGATCAAAAATAAAAGCAACCTCGTAACCAGGCTCACTTCACTCCACACAGTGGAGTGAAATGAGCCTGGGTACGAGGTTGAAATAAAAGAACAAAAAGATAATACCAGTCCTCATTATCACAACTACTACATTCTCAAACCTGGTGCATTTCTAAGCATGAAGCCTATCGAATCAGATAGCTGATAGACTTCAGGGATATTACCCGCTTCATATGTGGCCTTAGTGCCCGTATAAGTGACTGCACGTAGCAGATACTCGCACGCATGTGTTTCCTATAATTATACTTGTGATTATCATTCCATCAACGTCCCACAAGCATTTCTCTTTTACTTTTACTTTTACTGTTTTTTATTATCTTGTGTGGGAACCCAAGCATGTTTGGTAGCAATACCATGTTTAAATGTTATTCATAACCGTGAAGAATTATTGCCTTCAAAACATATCTTCAAACCAGAGGTTTTGAAATAGCACATAGCCGCCGCCTGGTTAGCCTAGTAGGTAAGGTGCCAGTCTGCCGAGTGGGAGGCTCGGGTTCGATTCCCGGCCGGACTAATACTCAGGGTCTTATAATAATTGAGCAGACGGTGCTGCCTTTGTTCTAACTTGTGAAAATGGTTAGACCTTGCATATTCTCGGATAGGGACGTTAAACCGTAGGTCCACTCTCTCTATTAGGGGAACTTAAAATAACCCACACACTTATCGAAAAGAGCAGGGTAGTGATCCCAGTGTTGTGTTAAACAGTGTTTATTATTATCATTATTGTTATTATTATAACTAAATCATCACAAGATTGAAATGTTTGATCTCTTTATTGCCGTAAGTAACGAAACAAGCTGACGTTTCGAGCGTTATCCCTTCATCACGGTAACTGAACTTCGTCGCGAAAGTGATTGAATTTGTTCAAATATTATATCTATACTCACAATTTCCCTTTCCATTCTGTTTACTGTCTCTGTTGAATCCACCAATTTTTCAGCCATTGAAAGAAGTCCTTCCTGGTATTTATTGCGTTCTACCTGAAGGTCTTCTGCCTTCAAAACCAACAACAGAAAGTTTTCCAAAATTCGTAACATTTTTGCAATGAAATTGAAACTATCTAAAATACATTTTAAGAGATTTACCATTTGACTCGCCAATAACGAGACTATATTAAACTTGTAAAACTAAAAATATAGGCACTTTATTTATTAGCCAGATCGGTGATTGTGTCCAGTGTCAAGAACAAAACTGATGATCATGATTGAAGTCCTTTGCTTTGCTCGTTCGCAGCTTATCATTAAATTTTTGGCATTTTCAAGAATTTATAAAAATATCTTTAAAAAATGTAATAAGCACTATTTGCGCGAAATGGTGTTGTTTTTATTTTTTTTAAACCCTCATTCTCATAGCTGTACATAATATAAACTACCTTTCTTTCAAAATTTGATTACTAACTTACCATCTTGAGCAGTTTCGCCTCAAGTTCTTGATTTCTGTTGACTATTTCATCATAACTCTTTTTCAGTCTAAAATATAACAGGTGCACGACAAACATAAATAAAATGTGGACAATTATTTTACATTAGTCTATTAGTTGATTACCATAAACATGTGACCGATCAAACTGATATAGGAAGCTAAAATTGAAAACCGTCTACAATCTTCTAGGATTTCCTTACAAAATAAAAATCAGGAAAGCCTGAATATTTCATAATACTAACTAGTTTCTCCTCTGTCAGTAACACATATCGCACACACAAAACGTGTTGATGCCAAACGAACGCATTCCCAACTTGAAGTTAATCTAGTTATTACTGTTAAAGCATCACTAATGCTTTGCACGATGCACAGTTCACACTGAAAAGTTAATAGCCTAGTTCGGGGCTATTACAGTAAATGCCAAGTAATGCAGCCATCCACTGCTTACGTAATGTTGCCAAAAACTGCCAATGTATTTTTGCTAACCATCGTCTTGGTAAATCTACCAACCATTGCCAAGGTAATGCTACCAACCATTGCCTACGTAATTATGCTACCAACCATTGCCTAGGTAATGCAACTAACCATTGCCTACGTAATGCTATCAAACACTGCCTACAAAATGTAGCCAACCATTGCTTTAATGTAATGCCACCACCATTGCCTATGCAATGTTGCAATCATTGCATGAACCTGCGTTTACGTAAAGTCCTAAACATTACCTACTAGACACACATAGAGTGACTGAATATTACAGTTATTTTAGCTAACAGAATAGGTGTGTGCAAGTTGTACCTCATGATCTCTTCATCTTGACAGGTTTTTTTCTCCAATGATTTTTCATCATCAGCTAAGGGTCTTCTCACAGCAAATAAGCAACAGAAAATAATTATCAAGCATTTTGCAGGAAAGATTTTTGCATATTTAAACAATGCCTGCAAATTGACTGCGTGAATAAGTGAGTGATTGACTAAGTGAGTGATTGACTAAGTGAGTGGGTAAATAAGTAAGTGATTGACCAAGTGAGTGATTGACCAAGTGAGTGATTGACTAAGTGTCTGAGTGCCTGAGTGATTGACTGAGTGAGTGATTGACTGAATGAGTGACTGAGTGAGTGACTGAGTGAGTGACTAAGTGAGTGAATGCATTAGTGACTACATAAGAGACTGAGTGAGTGAGTGACTAAGTGAGTGAATGAGTGACTAAGTGAATGATTGACTAAGTGAGTAAGTAGATTTATGAGACTGTTACAAAAAGGAACTGTGATTCACCATTTTTCTGTGTAGCTTTGTGGATAATGAACTTCTATCAAATTCCTTAGAATTTTTAATACTATTCCATAAAGGGAATCTATTATAATTGAGATTCCCATTTACAACACATCGGTAAATGTAAATGACTTGATAACATTTGTTTGACTAACCTGTTACTACATTTAATACAGCAGCAACAACTGCAACACTGCAACCAAATAACATTTCATGAAATTCAATAAATTCATCAATTTCAACTTATAAGCATCAATTAAGGGGTTTGGGATGGGGTATGGGGAAGAAATTAGACAAAAAATATGTTAAGGGAGGAAACAGTAAATGCCATTCAATGTTTCTACAGTGACAATATGGATAGGGATTACTATGACACAAGAAAGCTGATACTCAAAACAAGAGGGAGGGGAACTGCCTGGGTGCTTTGTTCATTTATCCTTAGGACAGCATAAAAGTTTAATCCTATCTTATAAAATTGCTTTTAAAATGTCACAATCATGAAAATAATAAATCTGTATAACAGATAGTAATTTCCTCGCCTTTTCTTAAGTTAAAGAAATGGACCTTTAGTTTATAAACAACTGAAACTTGTCTGACCAAATTAAAGTTTTACCCTGGGCTTGTTGTTTAATCAAATTTTAAAAGTAATCAGAGTTCTTATGATGGTTCTAGCAAAAAGTATAGACCTTATTCATAAATGGCGGCGGTTTTAATATTCTTTTGTCTTCATTCAAATTAGCCCTACTAATCTCGTTTTTGAGTTAAACTTTCAAAAGAATATGTTACCCTAAACGAGGCTAGTAGGGCTCATTTGAATGAAGACAAAAGAATAGTAAAATCGCCGCCATTTATGAATAAGGTCTATTAAATAAATAAACTACACTGAAGTTTTATAGTTTATCTTTAAAACCTTACTCTAGTAAGTCATTACAGGCAAAATGTGGATAATTAGCTTTGGAAAGTAAATTAAAATCAATGAAGAAAGGATTTGGTAAAATTAACGTTTATTAAATACCAAATCCTTTCTTCATTGATTTTAATTTGTTTGTCCAAAATGAATACAATGGCCTATAATTTTGACTATATCTTTTAATCAGCCTTGTAACTTACCTTGTGTTGTTCTGAAGTTGGGCCCTCAGCCATGGCTAATGCTTATAAAAGTTTTGTTTTTAAAATACCTTTATATCACTCTGCAACAACAAGAATAAAAAGTAATAATCAATCTATGCAAATTAGTGACTCTGAACTCTTGAACTTTCAATTGATTAATAATCATTTGACCTTGACAATGGCATTAGTAAGAATGCCAAAACGTCTGAAACTATTAACTGTCATTTTTACTAGTCTTATATGTATTTTGAAAGCCTTATTGAGTAGTCAGAATAATCAATCTGAAACTAAAGTCAAATATGTTATTTTGTCTATAGGATGACAAAAGTATCCCTGCAAGCTGCAAGATTCAGTTTTTTGAGTGGGAGGGGGGGGCAGAATTTCAAGCAACTGCCCCTTGCCCCCTGAAGCTCCACGTTCCCTGGGATTTCACATATTTCAAAGTCAGAGAAACAGAATGGGTGTGGAAGGGTTGATTAACTTGTGTCGTGCTGTGCAAAATGTCTTTTGAAAATGATATCACGAAAAACCGGAAATGAAACAAACATGTGCAGTAGGAAATATTTCTTTAAACGAAAACTAACTTTATTTTCATTGAAAAAACATTTGTTTAAATTCCTTTACTATCTTGAGCTCCTTGCACTAATTTAATGGCTTTTGCTGTAAATTATATGCCATCGCCGGTAACGTTTTATTCTATATATAAATTTGGAATCTATCAAAATTGTTTTCGTTTTTCAGTAAAATAATTATATTCAAGGTCTGTTAAGTTGAAAAACGTTAGAAAATTTCGAAATTTTACGAATATATTAGAGTGGGAAGAAAATATACATAGCGAACGATGTATTGGTAAAATTTCATTATGCATAAATTTTATTCAAAAGAGAAACAATAACATGTCAAAGTTTTCAGTGTACTTTTTGCATTCATAATGAATGTATGGAGTACTACGGAAATTTTACCGATGTATTATCTACCTATATAGCTTGCATTGAATCGCATCTAACAGTAAAATTCTTTTACATCGAGCATCACAAGGAAGTGTCTTCGCTTTCCGTAGTCTTTCAAGTGGCTACTTAAATACGAATAAGATAAACTTCTTTCTCTGTCTAACGAGCTAATAATCCGTATGCCAATAAGAACATGTAAATTGATGACATACCACGCAGTCTTCATCCTATTTTAAAACCCTTTTAACAACACTAATCTGTCATACATATATTTAAGTCTCATAAAGTAAAAAACTGCAGATATATCAATTAAAAGTATGTTTCAACAAACCTTAGCCAATAACCACTGTACCAATAAAACAGTTTTAAAGTTGTTTGCCTGCACTCCACGCAAAAATATTTCCGAAACTTTGACTTCGCCGAAATTTCTTTGAACAACAAAAATAAAGTAAATGGCCGATTAAAGCATTTCAAAGCCGCAGAAAACTTTGCTATTTAAAAGCTGAGTTTATGTCATTTTTAGTAACAAGTGTTATTTGTTTCTATATATCAGCGATAAAAAGTTTAAAATGTATGTTAAAATAACGTGTTGTTTGGCACGCTTCACTAAAGAAGATAGAATGCTCATTGAACTGATGCGTTGCGGCTCAAAGTTCGTCATTCTTTTATACGATTTTGCATATTTTGTGAATATCATGCTGACATGAGTGCTAAAAATATTTTACGGACTTCAGCAAATGGTAAACGCCACCTGGTAATTGAGGAAACAAAATACTTTTAAAAAGTATTGAACTAAAATTACTCTCTAGCAGCATTACATAAGTTGTGTGGAATGGAAGCGAAATTTTTTAAAAGTGAAAAAAATTCCTGGAAAATTTGAAAACATATGATAAATTAAAATAGCCCTAAAGCTACCTTATTAAGATCCATTGACACAAAATTGTTTCTTGAACTCCTGTTTTTAAGAGGAAACCCACACTCTTTTTACAAACTTCAGCTTTTTTGTGGGCTGTACTGTACCGCACGTTTTTGTGCCCAAGTGGGGGTGGGGGGGGGGAAGACAGTGTTTTGTAACACTATGTTAAAAACCAAAATAAAAAAAAAATTGTACTGTGCATTTGTTGATGCAAAATCTTGTATAAATAAATCAATCTTGTATATCGTATGAAAACAGTATCAGTAGTAAGAAAATATATATATAAAATCAAAGTTGTCCCAGTCTCGCGAATTGTGCGTGACTAGCATGTGTATTATCATGTAAAAAATGTCAGAATTTCAAATATTACCGAAATAAATAGCACTTGTCATTTAGAGTCATTAATAACTCAGTGCAATAAATGAATATAGTTTCTTAAACCGTTCTATTTTTTAATACTTTTTCTTGTTACTGATTCGTTTATACAACACGTACAGTGTCCTCTGTAAGACCTAAAAGCCGTAAATTTTAAGGTTTACAGTTTATGTAGTTAAATGCATTCTTAAAAAATCCAAAATTATTTTGGAAATTATAACTTTTGAGTTTCGTTTCCAAACATATCAATGTATAAAAACTTGGTGTTGCTGTTTTCTTTTCGTTTTATATATATTCAGAAAAAATTACTGACTGTGGAGACTTTGTTTGCACCTTTTATTTTGTCAAATAACGTTTGAATAGATCAAGCCGAAGACTTGAAAAACATTATCGTAATTAAAACCACCATTTAAAGAAGGATAAAACAGTTTTTTTTTTCGTATACCGTGTGAAGGTTTGACCCTTCTTTGATATTCATCAAAGACCTTCATATTAGCCCTCATTCCAGTCACGTGGTGGATTGTTAAACCATACTTTATAAACACAACCCTGTCCCTGATGATCTATTTTCTGTCTGTAAAGAGAGAAACCGATCGATGATCTTTCATCCAAACGGGCAAGCACTGCTCAGTGACGCGTTATATTATTTCCTTGTGGAAAAGGTTAACTTTGCAACGACTTCTACCGTTGTAATTGTTCGTGGTAGTTTTATATTAATAAAAAGATATGAAACGATAAGGTTGAATCTAATAAAACTGATGATGATGGTGATGATGATGGTCATGACAATGATGGGGATGACGATGTCGATGATAATGACAACAATAACGATAATACTAACAATGAACATGATGGCATTGAAGATGGTAAGGGTAAAAATGTAACGATGGTGACGACAATATTGGGAAAAATGTTAATGATAATGAAAACGATGATGATGATGTTGATAACGATGAAGACGATAATGATGACAATAATGTTAGTGATCATGATTGCGTAAATATTGTTAAACCTGACGATATTTGGAAGAAAGTAAGATTGCTGTCTGTTAGAGCGAAGCCCTGGTGGTGAAATGAACCAGAACTTTCCCGGTTCACAGCAGGATGTGGTGGATAATTGCCATACACGGTATGCGTGAAAAGAGATAGAAGATTTTAAAACTACTTTATAAACAACGTTAAATGCTTCTTCTTAATAATATTTTCGTAAATTATTCTACTTAAATTGCTTCACTGTTTACTACTTTCAGTTTGCGCTGCATCTTGAAATATTTAAGAAGAAAATCCACAACTCGTAGCGTCATGCGTGGCCAAAACAAGTTTAACTTTCAAGCAAAACGTTGTCCATTTCTGTTCATGTGCTAAATTGGCCTGAACGGATGTTCGATCTTTAAATATTTATAATTATCGCAAACCTTATCTATAGAAACTAAAGGAATCTCTTTTAATGGAGATGGAGTAACTTCATAAGTTCATGCAAGTATCAAAGACAGAAATTTGTGTTTGTTGAACGGAGTGATGGCATTTTGATTATTTAACAAACAAACCATTCTTACACCAAAACGCTTTCAGCTTTACTGCACGTTAAGACTTATTGAAACCATCCCGACATTCCCAGAGGCCATATTTCCATACCCAGTCTTAATTTCTTCATTTCACGTCTTATTTTTAAAATGAAGTACGTGAAATCTGACTGCCTTTTTTTCACATCTGAAAAACCAAAATCTGACACGGAAGAGTTACTTACGAGAAACTTGTCTTCCTGGCAGCTTTAGTACCTTTGGACAGTCTCTCCCAACACCAAAACTTTATCGGTGATAATTCTGCTTTTGTAGACAGGTTAAATGAAGGTGTTTTTACTCTCAAGAGCCAGACAATGTTTGTGCTTGCTGAATTTAAAAAATGATTCTAGATTGTTTTTACGTGTGGTATGAAACTTTTGGCTTGATTCCAACAACAGGATCGAATTGTTAGTATTTGTACATCTGGTTCGTATTACAACTCAAGAGATTGGGACGGTTACGTTGTCAAAGATTTTGTTAATGATAATGGAAACAACAGGCAATACCAACTCACTCGATTTGCCACGCATTTGGCATTTGACAAAGTGAAATGCAGGCCATCGACTACAGGCAAAAACTTTTTTTTAAAAAAACAGAAAGTTGTAAGTTGTAAGTTTTATTTAAAACAATGCAGCGTGTCCCCGCTGAGAGGTCAGGGAGGGGTCTGAGTTCGAAACCAATGAGTGAATTTGTTGTCGGTGATCCCAGGAACAAATTCACCACGGTTTGTAAATAACCAACTGATTTTTAAAATCCTACCAGTTAGTTTTCTTAACTGGTTGGAGGGGAATGAGTTTGGAGCAACTTTAGAATACCCCGACACAATTTTAAGGCACGTTAATACAGACAGTGGCACCGTGGTACCGCGGTGATGTGGACAAAACATGAATAATTAAAGAAACTCGAAGATACTCTAATCTCTGGCACCGTGGTACTGCGGTGCTGTGGACGAAACATGAATAATTAAAGAACCTCGAAGATACTCTAATCTCTGGCACCG
>JAOEHV020044706.1:0-17383 GCA_025447995.2 Isaurus tuberculatus | reverse complement strand
TGTCCTAGTTGCAGCTGTTTTAGGTTGGCACGTGCAAAACTTCCGGTGATAAAATAGAAATTCTAAATTACGATATTTCGGTTAAAAGTGCTGTTACAATACCCTCACAAGCTTTGAGTTTTAAGATTTGACATTTTATAGCTAACTTTGCTCAAAAGTACATAATGTTTAATCTGGTCAGATTGTTCAAGGCTAAAAAGTGTACTTTGAAGTTCTCCACTCCTCGTGTATTTGCATTGAACACGCGTTCATCTTTGGTCACTCGAGTAGCTGCTGTAACCGACTTCACTGCGTTCAGCATCCAATCAAATCAAATCTACGTTCAAGCTCTCTGTTTTACGATGTCATAAATGGGTCTGTAGAAATCAGGTTTGCCAACAAGTTACAGCTCCTTACAGTTCGTATGTGGTTAAAAGTTTGTGTTAGGTCATCACCGATTATAGCAAGCTTTTTTCCAACTTTTTTCAGTTCTGCCGTTGACCTTTCAACATTTCCCTTCGCTCTTTGGCTGCACTCGAGATTATCTCCATTAAACTTTTCCATAAATGGGGGAAGTTTTAAGTTGTTAGGAAAAATACCAGTTTGGTTGATGTAACACCTGTGCGGACGAAAAACCCGATTTGTTAAAAGCAAGAAATATTGAAAACTATAGTTTTGTTAATGTCTTGTTACTCAAGCACTCATTGACTATAATATAACTAAAGGAGAGGTCTTTATTCTAAATAGTCCTATTCCTAAACGTCTTAGAGAGAGAGAAAAATATGTTATAGCCTAGATAAACAAAGTTTGAGCTGTTTAGTGGGAATTTATTTCTTGTTTTATGATTTTTTAACTTTACTAGCTCTCAGTGAATAAACAGTTATTGCGCTCGGCGTCAAGGATACCTGATCCAGAAAAAATCCTAATTAGGATAGTGGGCGGAGACACCTCTCCTTGTATCCTGGACCCGCCTTTTTTTCTTCAATGGTCAAACAACAGAGTTGTTGCAAAAAGAAGCTAAATGTTCATTAAGTTTTCAACCATATTTTAGAGCGTACAACAAACATAGCATGTGTTATCATCCTGTTATAGAGAGCAAATCACTAAACCCTTTTAGCCCAAACCAATTTATCAGCATCTATATTCTCCTTACAATATCAATACAAAACCAGTTGTTTTGTTAGGAGAAATAAGGAGCTGATCGCACATACCAGTCTCTCCAAGATGAATTACATATTTCTCCCAACTTCTTTAGAAGGAAAGTATGGAGCCAGATTAAGAGAGCTTAGCAACACATCACAAGTCGTGTTTGGGGCTGAGAGGGTTAATTATTGATTACACTTAGTTTATTTCATAGCTCTGCTTATTGAAGACTAAAACATCTTCTTTCACAGGAAGATCAGATAACGCTGCAAGACCGCTTATACCAGATGAATTGCTTGTTCCGCTGCAAAATCGCTTTATTCTAATTTGTATGCAGTTGTGACTTGCATTAATCTGACATTGTCAACCAAACAACACAAAAACAAAATATTCATCAACCCAAACGAAAGAGGAGAATAAAAATTTTAAGATGTTGCTAAAATAAAGACTGTTTGTTATTTCTGCGTCACCTGCTGGACAGCACGCGCGATATGCGAGGTATAGATTAAACATGGAACTGAAAATGGAAGATGTGATACATAATTTATACATATAAATAAATTCATCATACTTTTATTACAAAATTATAAAGTTTTTGCTTTAGCTAATGCGAATATACAGCACCATTGTACAGTAATGGGCGACAGGCTCCCCCAACACGCAAATGCAACCTCTTTACACATACAATGTTCAATCCATATTTCGTCTGTGTAATAGCACGTAAAGTTTATTTTTCCACCTTAAACTATAGGTAACTTACAGTTAATATATAGAACATATAACAAAGGTATTAGACTGAGAAACTATTCAATTTGAAGGTATACTCGGGGTAGAAACAAAATATTTTCAATTCTAAATGTTCCTTTGCTATGTCTGATAATATTATCTCATTCCCGACCTGATTAGTCCCGGATATTCTCTCTTCTTTCATTGTTTCTAGATCAAAACATCTCAAATCTGGGCAAAGTCTTTCGTTCCTTTATCAACTTGCATTTGTTCCTATTCCGTACATCTCTAACAGAAGTGTTTAATATTTAACTACACCGAATGTTCACACGTGAATTGTTTGAACGTTCCTTCTAAAGCCTAGTTTCCAGCTTATTGCTTTCCTTCTCCATTTTTGGCTTCTTACCCAGGTCCCGGAGCACCTCGATACCAAGTTGGGCGGATTTGCAGCTGCAACAAAGAATTATTTTGAAGCATTTTCGAAACTGCTCGCTGAACAATGCGTACAAAACCCAGTTTATACTTGAGTTGCCTAGGATCAAAACTACAACCTTTGATGAAGTAAAGGAATTCGACATATCATTGTGATACTGTACTATTTCATAGAAAGCAAGGAACCACAGAGCTGTAGAAGTCGTCGTGACAACAATCAACATTACTGTGATCCTTTTTCTTGTTCTTGAAAATACAGTTTGACGTTGGTTAATACCTCCTCGGTCTCCGTTTTTGATAAATTCTCTGATAACCCAGCCATAACAATACACCATAACCGCACAAGGAAAAAAACAGCTTAAAACCCCGATAGCGTAACTGCTTATCCGAAACAACAATAAGTTTGCAGGTTTCATATTATCGCATCTCCCTTGATTTCTCGTTTTCAAATCAGCATACCAAAAGAAAGCTGGAAACGCGCAGCAGATCGAAGCAATCCAGAAAAAGGCAACAAATTTGCATGTTCTTGATTTTGTGATCTTAACTCTAGCGGTAAAAGGGTGAACTACAGCTTGATATCTTTCGTAAGAGATTGCCGCTAAGTGGAAAGCAGAAACTAAATTAAACGGAACAATGATGGTTCCATAAGCAAACAACTTGCACAAGACCTGTCCGATTTCCAACCGATCCAAAAGCTTGAAGAGTACATTTCCAGGTACAGCTAGCGCGCAAGATAGTGCATCATTCACCGCCAAACTGAAGAGGAGGTAGTTTAAAGGTGTCTGATATTTGGGTTCATTATAACCACAAGATAAACTAACGTATTCCCAAACAGACCGGAAAGAACCAGAAATTGTGAGCTAACAGCAAGAGGGATTGATGGATCATCCATTTTTCATAAAAGGCTCTGATTTTATAGCGTTTTGGTTGGTTGTTCTTGATTGTGGGTGTTGTGATTTGATCAGCGAAAATGGGGGTTGAAAGCTTTTGTTGTCTTAGCGAGAGTCACGAAGGACTTTTTGGAGGATTTCTTAAAGCTGATATACTTTGCCTTATAAGAAAACATGACTTTTATACTGGACGCAAACTGAAGAGAAATGAGTATTATCCTTATTTATTACACATTATATATTACAAGACAACAATTACAAAACCTTATGAGCAATACAATGGAATACATTTTCAAGAGGAGCTTAATGTTTTCTTAGCGGAACTAAAAATATTGAAAAAATTACTTTAGTTTTAGTAAGGCATTATCATAAAGTTATTGAAGCAAACTGAGCTGTCTCTTATTTATGTACACAGTTTGACAAGACAAAGAATCTCAAGGCAATATAATCATGGTATATTTGCTTTATAGAGGACCTTGATAATAATTTCTTTGTGAACAAAACACTTTGAAAAAGAATTAATTCTAGTTTTGATAAGTAATAATAAAATAGACGAAAGGAAAAGTACGCCAACATGTCTTGCTTTGACATGTTCTTTAAAAAATATTCATCTTGCAATTTAAAAAAAAATGTAAATAAAATTTCGCAATATCTTACCTTATTTAATTTGGTTCAGGTTGATCAATATCTCTCGTTAACCTACCAGTGTTGAAAATGTCTTGGCTCCAATTCAGCTGGTCTTTATGTCAACATTATTGTTATATATTGAATCTTATGATATCCCGCACTATCGCACATGCTTGGCAGGGGAACATCATATGACGTTGAGTATATAGTGATTAAAATCTTGAGAGAACAACAACTAGAATATCCAGAACGTATTTGATGCAAAAATGAAAGAAGAGTTTCGACAGCGCAGTAGATTAAGATAGGAAGATATACGTTTCTTGTGTTTTAAACTGTATTATTACTCTCTTGTTGGTTTCAATTTAGTTGTTATATATATACTGCACTTCTTTTTTATGATATTTGTTAAGCCTATTGTCATTTTTCGTTTATTTTTGTCGCAAAAAAAGCCGGTTTGTTGAAGATAGCCGTTATCTAAATCAAAGGGAGACATGTTGTTTTTACAGTTA
This sequence comes from Isaurus tuberculatus, assembly GCA_025447995.2. Lineage (NCBI taxonomy): Eukaryota > Metazoa > Cnidaria > Anthozoa > Zoantharia > Zoanthidae > Isaurus > Isaurus tuberculatus. The sequence continues at coordinate 13,077 of JAOEHV020044706.1, read as the reverse complement.
ATTCTCCATTGAATATCAACACAACAATTTAGAAAATAAAATATTTTAAAATTATTTTGAATGCAATTTTTTTTTTTGATGTTTTGGTAGAGCTTTATTTTTATATCGTAAACAAAGACATAGCTGCATATAGTTTTTATCATGTAGCTTTCCAAGAACAATTTCTCAACCTGTTATACAGAAAACAACTACTTTTGATATTTTTAACAAGAGTTAAAAGTGTATCTTTTTAAAAGAACAAAAAGTTTCAGGAAAATAAAAAATTTACCAATGGTTTTGTGTCCTATGACTGGTGAAGTCATTTGACGACATAAAAAAAATTGATACTGAACATAACTATTATATTGGGCAATATCTTAATCTAACTTTTTTAAGGTTATTTTTCTTGTTTATTATAAATTCTGGGTGAATATTGTGATTTGCAGAAAATAGTAATAAACTGTATTTTGGCACGGCAGAAAGGCAAAACAAGCTGTAAAAATTGATCGTTTTGTTTATCAAAGTAGGAAACTATGTTTGTTTAAAATGAATTAAAGGTTTGTATTGTCCTACAAAAATATTTCAATTTCTGATTAAAAATGAAGGACTTTTTGCTTTCAGTTTTTTTCTAGTAGTGGGCAGTTTCAGAACCACGGAAAATTTCGATTGCCTTCAGCAAGTTTTTAATTTATTACGCAATGAACGGAACTGAATAACAAAGACATATTCAAACTTTTGTATTAGTGAATATTTTACACAATACAAAATGAACCAGTCAACCAAATGAACACGAAAGACAGACGGGAAGTTTCATTTTAACATGCTGAGATTTAGGTATCTTTATAATCTTTTTCTTATGTGGTGTTGTTCTGCAAACGTTTTTAACATTACTCGGAAACATGGGAAGAAAGATGAATTTCAGTTTTCATCTACTGTATCAAAAAGTCTTGTTGCTTGCAGTGATTATGGTGCAAACAAAACTGATAACCAAAATTGTGTTTGTGAGTTGAACCATGAGAAAAACTCCACTTTCGGTTATTTTGATAGCAGGTGGCAATGTTTTGATTACAGAGAAATCAGAAGAAGAGAAGGTAGGTCAACTTTTCAATAAGTTTACAAACTTTTACTTGTCTTTCATAGAGTTTTGTATTACTAAAAGCTAATTTTCTATGAATAATTTTAGATCAGTTTAATATACGCATGTGGTAAGTTACAAAATAGTACATTTCCGAAAGACTGTTAAAAGTTGAGAGGCTCTCTTTTCAATAAATTTTATAGCAAGTTACGGTATTAATACAACGGTAATTCCACGACCGTAAAAAATTTTGATGACTTAGGCCTGTCTTTGTATATAAAATAACATCTTTATAAACTCCGTACCTTCCTACCAATAGCATTCCATTAAGAGAAATCTTTGACCATGAAATTTAGTTTCGAGCCTCAAAACACTAAGATATCTTTAGCTGTCTAATCTTTACAGAGCAGTTCAAAAATTCAAACTGCTCTTTCAGAAGATCATGATACTGTATTTGTCCCTACTGACAGCCAAGAGTTTCACCAGTTTGGGAATCATATATAAAATAGATTCGGTACTTCTTTTATTTTCCGCTTCCCTTGTTTTGTGGCTTTCTTACGCCAAATGCCTATATAACTTAAGTTTCTAGACGGTCATGAAAATAGTAGCTTTTTAAACAAAAGAAATAAAGAAGGGCCGAAAATCGCACAGGAAAAACGTGGCTAACCGCAAAAGGCGCGGAAGTCTTTGTTTTAAACAAACTACAGAGAAAAGAAAACTTTTGCAATTTAACCGCAAGAAAACCTATGAGTTGCTTTTGTGTTTTAGACGGCTGAAAAAGATAACTTAGTTACACCACCAACAACAACAACAAAAACAACAACAACATTTTATTTAGGAAGGACAAAACATGCAGATAACACTTTATATGGCAGAGCTACACCGCAGATAGCATAACTTATCGAGGCGGGTAGCTTTATAATATGTTAAAGAATATGTTCTATGTTTTAGTTTACACCTTATTAAACTTTCTTAGGGTGTCGTACAAAATATGAAAAAAGTCAGGAAATCCATACTCTTGGTGATATAAACCATTTGATATTTGAGAGTGCCTACGTCAGAAGTAACATGAACGCAAGTATGTATCACTGTCAAAATCACATTTTACTCTATTACTATTCCTGTGATGGTCATTGGAACCTGGACCAAAGTGGCGATACCAGAAGTATACAGATATCTCCGTGGTATTGGAACTTTTTTACGGTAAGGAAAATCAACGGAGAATGCAAAGAGTTGTGGTTTCACCAACATAGCTGTAAAGCCAAATATATCAACTAACACAAAGACTTGTTATAAGAATTACAATTTTAATTAATTTTACTTCAAACTTAATTTAGTCCTAGTCACTTGATTTTTGCAGATTTACGTCTTTAGAAACACTTAAAATTGTATATAATAAATAAATAAATAAATAAATAAATAAAAGAAATAAATAGAACATTTATATAGCGCTTATCCATTACTTCCCTAAGCGCTTTACAAGTGAGTACAGTGTTTGACAGTTGAGGGTCTTAGTCCGCTAGAGTGGCTCACATATATTATCAACAAGAAATGCTCTCAGAAGAAGAGACAGACCACAACACCGGGATCACTACCCTGCTCTTATCGACAAGTGCGTGGGTTCTTTTAAGTCCCCCGATAGAGGGTCGAGAGACTGGACCATGGCCAACGGTTTAACCTTCTTATCCGAGAATACGCGAAGATCTAACCATTTGCAGATGTTAGAGCAAAGGCAGCACCTTCTCCTCAGTTATTTTAAGACCCTGAGTGAGAGTCCGGCCGGGACTCAAACCCAGGTCTCCCACACAGCAGACTGGCACATTAATTAATTTATTTATAATTAACTAACATATACATTAAATTATTGTTTGTTACACTTTGTATTTGACCAAAAGTAATCCATGTACATTGTTTTATTTCTGTATACCTAGAACATTAGTAGTATCTCTATATGTTAATGAATATATTGCGATATAACTTTTTAGCATAACCAGGGTTAAGTGCTTATATCAGGCTCTATTTGAACAAGGGTTGATGTTGCTATTATTATTATTATTATTATTATTATTATTATTATTGTTATTGTTGTTGTTGTTATTGTTATTGTTATTGTTATTGTTATTGTTGTTGTTATTATTTTTAGTTTTAGTACCTTTATTATTATTATTTTGGTTCTAAAGGGTTTTTTTTGGTATTAACAGTTACAAGTTCAAAACAACAGTGGAACAATAACTGGAGGAAGGTTTTATCTTCTGAAGTTTCGTTGCAACAAAACCAGTTTATCTCATCATGGAACAAGATACTTTGATGACTGTTTACTCTTTCGTATTCAAGGAAGAACGACTTGTAAGTTGAATCTCTACTACTATTCAATTATTTAGAATCATATGGTTGTGATTTATCTCAGGTTTTAGAGGAAAGCAAACGTAATAATATTGTTTTTTAATTATTTTACCAATAATAGGTGATGTCTTAACATCAAGGAATGTAAAAATAATCTCCACCTCCTTTCAAGTTCCGTCTTCACAGATGGATTCTCATCATACTCCATCAACAGGGACGAATTCTCTAAAGTTGCAAGTTCTACCAACAAAAACCAGCTCCTCAAATATTCAGTCAGCAGGGCCAAGATTTCTGAACGTATCACTGACCAGTATACAGCCTGGGCATTTATCGACAGTAAAATTATCTAACTCCCTAGTAACGATTAATTACAGCCAATCACCATCGCTATATATGACGGAACCCATGCACACATCAAGGTATTCTTTATTGACTGAACAATTGTCATCAGTAATTGAATACCGTGCTAGTTTGCCGTATACATCTGGTAATTCGGGTGTTTCAACTAAGAAACAAGCTTCAATCAACAGTGAAAAACACATAGGAAGTAATTTGTTTATAACTTCAACAAATTATTTGCAGGTGAGTGGGATTTCCTGAAATAATCTCGAAGACTTAGTTAACAAATTTTTAATTATATCTTAGTTGAGATGACAACTACAATCAGAATTTAGAATAGCAAAATAACAGTGGGAGATAGATTGAAACTAGTCAAACCTTAAGAAATAATACACACTTCTTTTTCATCAATAATTTTTCATCTGCCCGTGTTACTTTAATTTAAAAAATAGGGTAGAATATAAAAATGATCTGCTGACAAGATTGTGTTACTATTACTATTACTATTATTATCATTATCATTATTATGATTGTCTTCGATACTGATAATAATGTTATTATTAATTATGTTACAGATATCTTCAGTAGTATCCGAAGGAGACTCGGCTTCTCTTAGCGATGACGTCAGTGGTTCTCTGCCAATCATTGTCGCTGTTTTTTCTTCTTTGTTTGTTATTGGGATCTTAATTGGCTCATTTATAATATTCACTCGCAAGTTTAGAAACAGGTGACATACCGTGTTTCTTACATTAAGTATACAACTAATAGAAAATGAGATATGTTGCTGAGTTTCAGTCATGTGACTTTTTGCAATTAGTGAAAAGGGTCATAACGGTACTTTTTCCTTGTAAGTGAATAAAATAATAGATGATGATAAACGATAATCAAGGTTCACCGTCATTGTTCTCATTATCGTTGTCGTTGCTATAGTTACCGTCATCGTCTTTATCATCAATTAGTAATAAAACTTTCGTAATTAACAAATTTATTTTTTACTGTATTAACACATGTAGCAGGTTTTGAGTACCGTGTTCTTGTTTTCCGAAGCGTCAACACGATGGACTTCCAAAGTAAAGAATAATCTTTAAGCTACGATAATAATTTACACTATTACTTTAATTCTTTGCCGGTTTTATTCATTTCACAAGATGCTAAAATAAAAAGACCATACACAATTACCAATTATATTCTAACTAAAGGTATTTATCATTTATTGATCATTAGAAAAACTATGAAGCCATCAAAACAAGCAGGTACGTAACAGTACTTTGAAATGATATTGCCCCAAAAGTAGAGAATTAATAAATTCTTTGCTACAGATTTTCCTTTTACTACAATTGAGTTTGTACCTCCGTACTTGCAATGGGACAAAAGCAATTTAACCTTTAACCTATTTGATATCGGCGTATAACGCTCTTACTTACTGAGCTGCGCCTGGTTAGCCAAGTTGGTGCCAGTCTATCGAGCGGAGGTTTGGGTTCGATTACCAGCCGCGCACCAACACTTAGAGTCTTAAAATAATCGAGAAGGTGCTGCCTTTGTTTTAATATCTACAAATGGTTAGACCTTCGCGTCTTCTAGAATAAGGACTTTAAACCGTAGGTCCAGTCCCCCAACACTCTACTGGGAGACTTAAAAGTACCCACACACTTGTCGAAAAGCGCAGGGTAGTGATCCCGGAGTTGTGGTCTGTCTGTTTCACTGAGGGCTTTTCGTAATATTTGAAATATATGTTAGCCGCTATAGCAGACAATTTACTAGACCCTGTACTGTTGAGCTCTGTGATTAACTTGGAACGTGAACCTGAAAAACCCTATAGAAAGGTTTCACAATAACATTGACAGTGAAATTGAGTTTTTCTAGCTCTGGAGTCACAGCTGTTGGGAGCAGGTCGATTTTAGTGGATCTACTGATGCCACTCAAAGGTGTTCAAACAAGGTTTACTCGAACAATCAGCAACGAAATTTTAAACGGATAATAATTTTAAAAATGCATACAAAAACAAGTTTGAGGCTTTGTATAAAGATTTAAAATATAAAACTTGCATTTTTTTAAGAGACCAGACGCTTTCGATCAAGCGGAATTCATCACGATTTTGTTTGGGCGCACTTATTGCCACTGCAAAAATTACTTCAATTGTTTTTGATTTAAGTGTAAGAAATTCTTTTTTGCCAAGCTTTTTATAAGAACATCGTAACTAATCAATTGCCAATGGTAATACCTAGAGCATATCAACTGAAAAATCAGCCTTAAATGTGTTTTATATAATATCCTCATAATATAAAATATCATGTCCATTATACAACTCTTGCCAGGCATTACCAATACAGCTTATGAATCGGACAAAGGGTTTCCAATATATGCTCGGGTAGAAACGTTACCAAACCAGAGCATTAGAGAATGCGGCACTTTATCCTTGGAGATTTCATCACAGGCCCAGTGCGACAGTAAGTGTTAATTTCCATAAATTCATTATGTTGAAAAACCTTGTATCATTGTCTTACTCGTCTACTCTACAATGATATACAAAACAGATTATGTCTGCCGATTTAACTGTTTAGATTTTTTTTACGTGTTCAGCTGTAAACCGCTCCATTTTATTTTTTTGTTCCACTTACTGAAAAATTGAAATATTAGGAATATACAAAACACTCGAGACTCTTGCTCTCAAGAATTGCATGCAGCAGTCTGTTGGCTATTGTTATTATTGTCCGTTTTCTCTTACCTGAAAACAAGGATAAATTTTTTTTGTTTCTAATTTGTAAAAACTTAAATTAAGCCAATACCATAACTGTAATTAAAAAAAAGGTTTAACAATGCAAATTTTAAACTTGCGTTATTTTTTTTATTTTTCTAGATACCCACGTTTATGCCAGCCCCGAAACTCGCGTTGAAAAACGAGCAAGGCTTGGTGTAGATGGATATATTTCGCCCACGAACGAAATACACGCAGATATAGAGGGAGCTACATTATACGATTCAGAAAGATATCTCACTCCAGGAGTGGTATTGGAAAGAAACAGGCAAAACAATTCAGCTAACACACAAAATGTTTTTGATCAGAATGAAGATTTTTCAGAGACGAATGAAAGCATTTATGACGTTGCTATGGAGATACTTCCTTCTCATTCTGATAATGACGTAATTTACCAGGTACTTGAGGTCCCGGATCAAAGCAGACAAACGAAGGAGGGAATGTTGAAACGCGAGGAAGAAATTGTTGATACTACTCAACAGATATACGATGAACTGGAGGAGTCAGTTGCTGTGTGTGATGAGGAGGATGCTACCTACCAACAAATACAAATTAACAACTATTATGAGCCCTTACGGCTGTCAGGCGTATCATTTACGTATGAGGATGAGATAGCGGTATGAACTCTTTAAGTTTTTGAATAATTATTCTTCACCATACACAAGTTAAACAAAAATGACATTATTATTATAAATTTAGGTTTTCTTGATTCCATTGTCAACTTCTGACGTGGAGAAAACAAATTTCATTTTTGGTCCATGAATGGATTCTTGATTCCCTTAATTTGAATCTTAATACTTCCATGAACCTTGAATCTGGATCCATGGATTTGATATTAGATGCTTTTAACTGGAAAACCGATATCATCCGTTTCTGCCGATTTAGAATTCAGTTTGGATACTCAATTCTTGGACTTGAATTTTGGATACCACTAATTGTTGAGATGAATGGCATTGATATGGAACCAAAGATTATCTGTAACTAAACGTGTATAAGTGAATCAAAGAGTGGATTCCTTTATAAAGATTTTGTTTTTTTCTAAATGGAAAGGTTGATGTCAGAACTTTGCTTCTCAGAATCCATCAAACAAGTTCTGAATATCTTTAAATGTATTCTCAAGTCATGGCCTAGGCTTCCGGATTTGATTTTTTAAAAAAACTTGAGATTTGTAATACCTTTCATGTTTTGACTTTTGCATTTATACGAGGGATGTTAATTGAAGAAGGGCCATCCCACGTAAGCAGTAAATTCCAATCTATTAGATCTTTCATCTTTCATCCAAAATCTGTTAGGTTCTTGTTAATACACTTATCCTATGGAAATGCTTCTACCAGGAGCATCCTTTAAGGGAAACAAGCAATACCAGGCAAGTTATCCCACCTCAATCATCCATACTTAACAAGGAAACAAAAACAGGCCTATAGGAACAGGCATGTCAAAATGTTTTAAACGGACTGCATGTTTTTGCGGGAGAAATGTTATCAATTGTACAGATTTAATTATTTAAAAGGAATGTAAGTTGAGAAAATTCAAAAAGATTGTAAAACGGATTTTGCATTGACATTGAATGCTTAACTATAAGCTAATAGAAATGATCGTATCTGCCTTAGATAAGTGCTTATAAAAATAAACCAGTGACGTAAAAGCGTTTATTTTAAAAAAAAGTTGAAAGCTTTGATTTAGTCAATTTTCATTCTTTTCTAGATCTGTTCCGGGACTGATATTAATTTTATCCAATTTTTATTTAGAAATATATAAAAAAAATTAAACTTGATTGGGACGGTTTCGGCTTAAAGACAAATAATTGACTTTTATTTGGAAAAATACATCAGATGTCACCGCAACTATATGTGTGACGTAAATATTTTACGTAAGCTTATTTTCTTATACTAACTAAACTAAAAAAAACTTCTATTAATAGATAATTACTCATATTTCTCTTCTATATTTAGTTATTTTAGCAACCTGTGAAGCTTTATTAGAAAGTTTCAAAATTGAGATTAAGTAAACTGTTTTTTAAATGTCATGAACACTGGCACGTTTTTTGTTTGTTTCAAAACACAATGGGCTGTTAAAAATTGCGTACCGTGATATATATTGGCATATCAATGACGATTTGCATAGTCGAGTGTATTGGTAGTAGATAATATCATGCTTCATTGCGCATGCACAATATTGCGGCCTTTGTCTTAGGGGAGAAACGGTATGTCTTGTATGCCGGCGTTTGATCTAAATTTTAAGCAAAGGGTTGTAAGAGAGGACCGAAATAAGGACCTAAAGACGTACAGTTGTAACTGTTTTACTTATTTTTCGACACACGAACATTTCTAGCGTGTCGGAACAAATGCTCGTTGATGTTAGTGTGACATGACCAAATATATATTTTTTCGTTTTCCTGGTATGCTGTTGCCAACGCCAATACTACCGTCTTCCTCCTCAATATACAATCAACAAATAAAAAGTTAATTTCTCGAGTGAAATCTCGTGTTTGACGCTAAGTCTTAGTTGACCATCGAATGAGTGATGATGGGGAGTAGATGGAAACAAAACTGAAATAAAGTTAAAATCGATTTTGGCGTCTTCTTGCTTCAGGACGTAAACCATCGGATCAGGGAATGACAAAAAAGGCCTCGTTACGTTTGAAGATCCTGCTCGTGTTTATGTTTCCTGTAACGCCTCCGCGAGACAAATAAATATGATAATTACACAAGCAAATTGAGAAAAAGCAAATATCAGATCTCTATACATTTTTGAACAGGAGAAAAGTTGTTTATAACACTAAATATTCAAGCAAATTATTTTTCACTGCCTTGCATTGTTTACTTTTTAAAAGTTTTTTCGTTGTGGTGTTCTTTTAATAAAAAGAATTTTTTTGTTTCACTGCACTACTATTCTAATAGAAAACTTATAAATAAACTTAATTATGATGCAAGATTTACCGATATTGGGTACTTAGGTTGTTCAATTTGTGATATTCAGTGAACAGGCTCAGACCAACATTTTTTTTAACCATAAGGTAGTCACTCAATTCTTTAAATTTTTCGGAAGAGATTTTAAGAAGGTCATCGCAGTTTCATTGCGTGTTTTACATCTTCTTCCACTTTATAAGAGGTCAGATTTATTTCACCAATGTTAAAAGATAATTACTGAAGAATTAGTACTATTGATTTGGCGCTTAAAGAAATATCTCGAAATGAACACGAGGGTAAGCCGTCAAGTTATCGCGGTTGTTTTGATTTTGGTGGTTAGCTCTCAAGAATCAAGTAGTCAAAACTTTACAATACTGCGTTCACGTAAGCCAAACTTTAACAACAAGGATTACTTTGATGTTAAATTTCCTTCTTCGAATCACATAGTGGCGCCATGTTTAACTTTTGGTGCGTCAACAAGCTCTTCAAATCCTCATAGATGTGTCTGTGATCAAAGAAACAGACCAACATTTGGCTTGTTTAACGGCACAAGGCAATGTTTAGATGATACGACTGTTAAGTCTTCAGAAGGTAGGGTGAACTCTCTCGTATATGCATACAATTGTCTCTTTTCAATAATATGTTGTTTCCTACAAAGAAACCATTGTATTCATTGTTAAAAGGAACAATTATGGAAACAATTTTTCAAATCAGCGAAAAAAACGCTGAACAACAATAATCTCAAAACCAATGTATGCTAAAAGAAGTCAGGTTGGTTTTTAATCGTCAAAGGATAATGCTATTTTTGGATTTTGAAAGTAAAAGGTGAGCGAAATAGTTTTGAAAGCCATTTGTTTCATCAATAACTTTTAAAATCCATAAAGCTCATCAATAATTAAAATAGCTTTTGGAATCCATTCATTTAACTGATATTTATAACTGATTGAAACTTGTAAAAGCTATTAAGATATGTTATTTTACGTTTTTTTTTTCTTCTCTCTGGACCTTTGGTGTAAATGCAGTTTTTTATCTAATGTATATATGATCCTTAAAAACTATTCCTTTGCTCGATCTAGGAAAAAACACTTTTACACACTTTTCTTTATACTCATAAGTTTGTAAATATACCTGAGGGATATCCAAGAAATATGATAACAAGAAACTAAAAAAACTACATAACTATCTTGACATTTTATATTTTTCGAGTTGAAAATGTACTAGATAAAGTTTGAGATTTTTGATTTTATAAATGTTTGATTCATGGATCATGAACGTTTAAATCATCAACTGAGTGAAGCGACTGAAACCTTGTTTCTCTATTTCATTCCAAATATCCCTTCTTGATCTTTTTACGATTGACATAATCGAGCACATCTTTACACCTTTATTTTTCTATTTTCTTCAAATATATACAGACAATTTACACAACCCGCGCGTATAGCATTAGCTAGTCTTGGTGGGTACTAGTAATAAATAAACATTAAACACTAAGCTTAAAGATTACAATATTGCTACATTATTACTACCGTATAAAATTTTAATATGCGGTTGTAAGAAAAATATGTAGCACGCCCTTAATTAAGTCCTCTACAAATATGCTTCTTAATTGGTGAATGGTTTGGTAAGCAAAAAACGAGCTCTGAGGTACAAACAAAATCACAAGTACAGCAGAGGTGATGGAACCAAATATTTGATGGGGAGGAGAGGGGGTGGGGATTGGAATTTCCAGGACCGAGAGGACGGGAAATCTAGGGGGTCCGGTCTGTTTTTCCTTTTTATTAATACTACAATAATAACGATGTATTCACAAATATTCGAAGGCAAGAGCTTTAGGAGATAAATAGTAAAAGTAATTCTTGGGGAGGGGGAGGGGGGCGTCCGCCTCCTCTGCCTCCCCCCACCCTTTCCTCTGCAGCCGCTACTGTATAGGTAGCACTCGCTTATAATAAAATGCTTAATAAAATCTTTTGAATGCAAAGGACTACACGACGTAAGATAAACTATCGACTATTAATTCGATGTTGGATCTCTTGTTTTCAGTAGAGATACATGTAACAGACGTCACTCTCCGTGTATATAAACAAAATCCGAATACAGGGCTATTACAACAACATCATTTTTAGGCAGGTTTAATGGCAATATTTGGAGTAGCTGTGCAACTTTTTATCAAGCCAAAGCTGGAGCAATTAAACCTGCCTAAAAATGATGTTATTGTAATAGCCCTGCATTCAGATTTTCTTTATAATGCTTAATACTTGCAACCACTAACAAAGCTTTACCCCTTTATAATCAAAATGTTATATGTTACTAGCATTATTATCGTCTAATGAGAGGACGGTGGCCTGTTTGTTAGATACTTGTAATTATCTTTTAAGCCACCTACTGCAAGAGTTAAAGTTCTACTATGCACAAATATGATAGTTGCTCAATAAGGAGACTTTTCAAAATATTTTTTTCATTCTATGTTTTAAGGATGCAACGCACAATTATTCGACGAACACAATACAAGAATATTCACTTCTACTATCCTTATACTGGGAGATCTGTCATCATTTCAGCGGTTTAAGTCGCCAAGGATGGCTGGTTGTCATTTAACGACTTTTCACACACAGCATCACACGTGCGATGGGAATTGGTCAACACCGGTTGACACATTTAACCATTTCTGGATTTGGAAGGGAGGGGCTGAAGACATCTTCTATATTCAGGTTGGTATAAGATCTAGAACAAAAAACTAACTACAACAAAGATAACAAACTCGTAAAATTGTCAATAATAAAGATAAATAATAGCATATCAATAGCAATAGTAATAAAATTGATAACATCAATGTTGATGTTAGTGATGACGACACTTAGAATGAAGATAACGATACTGGCTCTTTCCTGATTTATCCTTGATCAGTTTTGTGCAAAGTTTGCCTAGTTATGTCCAATGAAGGTCTTCGTCGCAATTTTAGTATCTTGCTACAAAACGTTTGCACTCGCTGAAAACAACCTTCACAAATGCACACAAAACCAGCCTGCTGCTCCCCTCCTTATAGCTATATGCTGTATTCATTGGTACTGCCATATACTGCGCCTTTCCAAAATTATCCTAGCAGGACTTAATTCAAGTTTGATGCAGTGGGGGCGGGCTGGCGGACGCCTTTCGTTAGGTCCTGCAACTGGTTATTGGACCAAGTTATAGAATATCATGCTAGAAAGTGCAGGAAGGCCTGGCACAGGATCAAAAACGATGGAAAACTTTAGTTATCACGGACGTGGTCGTACACAAGCAGGGTTACAATACGTAGGAGCATTAGTAGTAGTCTTAGTAGTATTAGCAATAAATGCACTATTATTATTATTATTATTATTATTATTATTATTATTATTATTTTTATTATTGTGTTAGTAGTAATAGTATTAAAAATGGTAGTAATGTAGGAGTACTGTGAGAGTAGTGGTCGTAGTAATAGTGATATAGTTGTGGTGGTGGTGGTAGTAGTATAGTAGAGATAGTATTTGTAATAATAGTAGTAGTAGTAGTAGTAATAGTAGTAGTAATCTTTATTTAATAAAGTAAATCAAATAATTTACACACGTCTGTAACGCCCCAATGCCACCAAGGTAAGTTACAAACTTCATAAACATTGACCGTGCCCTAATTATATTAATAGACCATTAGTCCTCTTT
>JAOEHV020044604.1:0-17383 GCA_025447995.2 Isaurus tuberculatus | reverse complement strand
ACCTGCACTGTGTTACCTTATTTTTGCACTGTGTTACCTTGTTTTTGCACTGTGTTACCTCAAAAATGCACTGTTCCCCAGCCAATAAGAATCGAGTAATTTTTTCATGTATATTATTAAGTGTTTTAAAAAGCTAACATTTTGATTCTTTTTAAAACACACTCATGCAAATTAATTCCATATTGAATGAGTAAACTTTCGATTACATAAACTTATTTGCAATCTTATCAATCAAGCTTTCAAATCCTACCACAGATATACACAAAAATGAAGAAAAACAATCAGATGTGTATTTCCTCAGAAAATTGCCATAAAAAAACCCACCACATTGCCTCTCTATGAAAACAATAAAAGCTCAAAATTCAGGGTTTTCAATAAGAGCCGGCACCCGGCGAAAATTTGCCACTTCAAATCAATAAAATCGCCAGTGCGAATTTCCTCTGATTGCACCATTTTGCATTAAAATTTGCCTCCCTTCGGCGCAATAGTTGAGCCACCTCAAATTTCAAATTCACCTCCTTATTTCATTCTTATTGAAAACCCTGAAAATTATCATTTTGTTATAATAAAATAGGAGAACATACCTATCCAATAACAAAGTGACAAGTTCAGAATGACCCTTCTCTGCAGCAAGTGTCAATGGATTTTCCCTAGTGTGTACAATAAAAAAATAAAGTATTTACATACTTTTTAGAAGAACTTCATCCAAATGATAATGAAAATCAAATAATTGTGAACATTTTTTTTTGTTGTGTTATGGAATGTTCAATAAATCACATTCCTAATATTTCCTAAATACATATAATAAAACACACAGCAACACTTGTGGTGGAGGTTTGGCTACAGTTATCCACATATATTTCCACTGGCTGTATGTACATGTACATGTAGTAAAATAAACTGACCGTGAAGCCAGAATCACAATGACAAACCTTGGCACATGAACCATTATATACATTCCTAATTACCATAATCACAAAAGAGCTCTACAAATCAATAGGGTAAAAGCTCCAGTCCATATAAAAAAGTATTTCTCTTTCCACTCCAATTCACTGTCATTCATTGTTCGTTACAAGAGAAATCTATAACTCATGATTTAAAACAACACATATGGGGCAAATCATTTTGAAACAGGGTGAATTGACTTGAAGCTGAAACAAATAAACTTCAAATTGGGGTGAATCGATTTATAACTACAAAAAATGAATAAACTTTGAAACCTGGGTGAATCATCTTGAAATTAGGGTGAATTGTCTTGAAACTAGGGTGATTTATCTTGGAACTGCAGGGTTTTCAATAAAGGCCAGCGGCCGGTGAAATTCGCCGGCTATTTCACTTAAATCTGCCGGCTACTTTCAAGGAAAAAATATCCATATGATAAAAATGATTCGAGAATTATTCACAGCGAACACATTTTTACGATTTGGCAAGATTTAAACATTAAAAACAACAAAAAAAACTTGTGTCTATCTCGATTTATTCTAGCAGCTGTTCTGTGTGACCGTTCGTGACAACCCGTGCGGTAGTGCTGAGTAACCTTGCAGTTTTTTGCTAGTTGATCCTTTTTGCCGCCTACTTTTCCAGTTTTGCCACCTACTCTGATTCTTATTGAAAACCCTGGAACTGGGATGAGTCAACTTGAAATTTGGGGGAATTGAAGTGAACCAACTTTAAACTAGGGCAAATCAACTTGAAACTGGGGTGAATTGATTTGAAACTGGGGCAAATTGACTTAAAAACAGGGTGAATTGACTTAAAACTGGGATAAATCAACTTGAAATTGGTGTAAATAAACTTATAGCATGAATCGTGTTACCGTTTCCACCAGAGCAAGATTTCCGATGAATTTCTGACACTTTTTTGACACTTTAGAAAGACGCCCCAAGATCAAAGTGGGCAGAGACAGTCTAGACATTGTGAGTGATATGTTGCGAGAAGAGAATCTTGATATATTTTTAGTTCACTGTTGGTCAGAAAATCTCCACCCTTAAATAAAAAAAGTGTCAAAAATCTTGGTCTGGTAGAAACAGTGGTGCACTTCACACTGTAAAACTGGGGAAACAACTCGAAACTGGATTGAATTGACAATGTAGCAAAATAATCTACGTATCCATCTAAACTAATTAATTATATCTAAATGTTTCAATAGTAGGTTTAAAATCTAGTTAGATCCTCTTTGAGCCTAAGAGCCCACAGGGCAGGTACTTATTTCTAGTTATCTCTGGTATTATCAAGAGGATAGGGGTAAAACTCCCCTTGATGGCCGCTCCCAGCAGAAGCTGGTACTCATTTTATCAACTTCATAAGAAAAAATAATTGTAAGGTCATACAAATGTTCGATAGCCAGCAAAGCTTTGACTTAAACTAAGGATGCTAAGGCTGGAAGACAGAGAAAATAGAAACTGTAAAACTTCCATGCCACTTTAACATATATTTAATTAAAACTTAGATAATTCAACCCTCACCTGCTGTTGGGAAAAGGTGCATTTACACTGGCTCCATAATCTAGAAGCAACTCCACAACATCCACATGGTTTTCACGGCAGGCCTAAAAATATATCAGGATCAGCTTAGCTTCATTTTCATAACTATATATTGATCATTTTAAAGGGAAATAATAGAAACTCAAGCCCCAAACCTGAAAGAGTGGAGTGATGCCAGTTTTTGTGCGGCAGTCCCTGTTGGCACTGTTCTCTAGTAACAACTCAGCCACATCTCGATGACCTACAGAAAGGGTAATACAATTAAGAATGTCAAAATTAACAACTAAAAGTTTTTAGTAATTCAGTTATCAACTAGAGCTTGAGGTTTCTAAGAGAAAGTGTGCTGTTTATATAAGTTTGAATGGGATAAAGCAGGCCAGTCCCATTAGTGTAAGGTAATATGTCTTGATTGGAAACAGAAAATATGCAAAACATCATTTTAGTAACCAATTTTAGTACATAAAAACAAAACAAATATTGCATAATTTTGTACGAATTGGAGATATACAACTGAACCTAAATAGAGCCGAACGTCTATTAGATCACAGCACATTGAAACAAGAGAGAAATATCCAAATCAACACAAGTACATAAGAAGGCTATTTCTGGTTTCACTAACAAGAAACAGGTTGCATCTTTGATTACTCTGGAAATGACACTAATCCAAAACAGGTTAGCTCCTTACTTTGCAAGCCGATTGAAAGCTGAGTCAGTGTTGGAAGAACAGAAGATTACACAAATCCTCAAATCTAAGCAGAGCCAGGAACCAAAACTGTAAACTTGCTTCTGTAAGGTAGAGATCTAACTGCTCCTATTTTGCTGTTGTAAAGGTTTTATTCAAACAGGGAAAAGTTGTCACAAGGAGTAAGAACAAACCTTTCCAACAGGCCATGAACAGAGGACTCTGACCATAATTATCTGGCAACTCCACATCAGCACCATGTACAATAAGCTTCTCAGCAACAGCAACATGTCCTTCTCTGTTTAACATTAAACAACAAACATTCTAAATACTTAATAAAAATAATAACGATAATAGTAATAATAACAATAATGCATGTTTATATGGCACTTATTATAATCAAATCTCTAAGTGTTTTAAAGAAGAACTGAAAGCTAAAATTGACTTTTTATTGTTTGAATATTTAGGCATAGTAGATCAACAATATGAAGTTTTCTTATAGTGTTAGCCGAGTGGTTTTAAAAAAAAGGTTTTGTAAGGTTTTGCAACAAATCAACAAGATTTGATCGGCAGCTCAATATTTGATGTCAGCGGTTGTATATGACATAAGTTACAATATTCAGAGCTTTTGAAATGTAATTTTGCAACGCAATAAAAAAGCGGAGAGGTTCAACCATACCAGTATGAATCAACATATGCACAGGAGGAACATCCCGACTTTTTGATTGTCGTGCAGCCACATTTTAAAAGCTCTGAAAATCGTAACCTGGGTCATATACAACCGCTGACATCAAATATTGAGCCGCTGAGCAAATCTTGTCGATTAGTTACAAAATATTATTTTTTTCTGAACTGCTCGGCTAACACTTGAAAAAAACTTCATATAGTTGTTCTATTATGCCTAAATATTCAAACAATGAAAAGTCAATTTTAGTGTTCAGTTGTCCTTTAAACAAGCAAATACAATGCACAAACAGTAGAGGGTCCACTACAGTGGCTCACATATAGTTGAATAACCAAAAATGCCCTCAGTGAAATAGACAGACCACAACACTGGAACCAATACCCTGCTCTTTCTGATAAGTTAAGCCCCCAATAGCCTGTTAAGAGACTGGACCTACGATTAAACGTCCTTATCCAAGAAGATGCAAAGTTCTGACCTTTTCCAGATGTTAGAACAAAAGCAGCACCTTCTCAATTAGTTTAAAATCCCAAGTGTTGGTCTGGTTGGGAATCAAACCTGAGCCTCCCACTCGATAGACTGGCACCTTACCAACTAGGCTAACCAGTAGTAATTGTAATATATAGCAATTAAAATGGTTTGGGTGGCTTGGGTACAAATAGTAATTTAGACAATTCAGAGATGAAAATTTAGGAGCTGACATTTAATGCAATATCCACTCATAAATTCACTTCTTAATTTTCCTCTTTATTTCAGTTGCTCTGATGGAGTTCTAATGCAAAAAAAGTCTTGTGATCTAATTAACTCTAGGTTAAATGTTTTGTTATCACCGTAAGTAGAGTAAGAAGGTCAATTTTAAAGCACCAGCCCTATTCCAAAACTCTGACAAATGATTATGCTTGAATTGTCAGTCTCTCACTCTACTTGTATGATAATCAAACCTTTCAACCTAGAGTTGATTAAATCAGGTGTTAATGAGGAATAATCTTGTCATGTTAAACTAAATTCCAGTCAATAACCTATTTTCATCTAATCTTTATTGTTCTATAAAGATCTACAAGCACTGTAACAGACCTTGTGGCTTCCATTAAGGGTGTGCACCCAGTCTTTGTCTGGTGGTCCACTTTTGAATTGTGTCTTAACAACAGTCCAACAACTTCCTTGTGGCCTGTGTGAAACAAAGATAAAAAATTTTCATCATTGAGCATTAGCAAGATAACAAATTCTCAACCTTGAGTTGTATAAACCACCAGGTTAATTACACACTGGAATTATGATGTTAAATAAAAGGATTTGCTATTAAAGTTTAATATCTGAATAAGGACATACACTGTATTCATGACAACTAAAGGGGGTTGTTTGCTAATCGCCCTCTCTTGCAGCCAGAGGCTGAACTGCCAAGGACACAGCTCAATGAGGTTGAACCGAAGAAGCTATGCTGCCGTCTAGGCACTCGGACCCAGAGCACGATCCATACATAACCTCGGAGCACATCACCACAACCAGATTTTAATCAGCTGGGAGTCAATTTTTCTAAGGAAAACAGGAGTACCCGGAGAAAACCCTCGAAGTCAGATTGAGATCGACAAATCTCAGCCCACATGTGGAGCCCAGGAGTTGAACCCGAGTTATAGAGGTAGGAGGTGCAAGTGATAATCACTATGCCAACCTGACTCCCCTAAACTAGATGAGGTCCACAAAATAGATCATTTTCCCTGGTTGGAGGGCTAAACCAACTACCCTCCTACACTCATTCTCTTATAAGCAAAATATACCAATCAAAGCCTTGTAAATCAGAAACAAGACAAGTCTGGAAAATAAGTTGATATTATACCTTTCCAGCAGGCCAAAGTCAGTGGAGTATCATCATTACTTCCTGATGGCTTGTTTATTTCAGCACCACGACTTAATAAGAGCTTGGTTGTATCAATATGACCTTCCCTGGAGAATTCAAAGGAATAAACTTTAATACGAAGCAATTCGTAACAGCTAAAACATGGTTCTGACTTTTTTAGACTGTCCAACCTTTGGATATGAAAACTCCAAGCAACTAGTCTAGAGGGGTTCAAAAGGTACTTCTTGTATTCCACACCAAAAAGGTAGAAAAGGCAACGAAGGGCTACTAAGACAAAAATACAAATTGGAGACCACAATTACAAAGCTTGGCCTGGTCTTGTACATTTTTTATATTTTATCAGGATATAAGAGTAAAGTTTATTCTTCTTTTCATTCTTGTAATGTATGTATTATGACAATTGTAGATAAATATAACAATGATGTCAAAATCAGAAATTTTCCTATTCAAACAGAAAAATGGTTAGGATTTTCTATTAAGGGGGCGCTTCCCCTTTTCGGCCATTTTGTTCAAATTTTGAGACATTTTGGCTCATATCTCATTGAATATTTGGAAATTTCCAAATCCCCATCATAACGACCTAGATTGGTAAGTTAGAAGAACTCGTAAATATTTTCTGATTTTTCAATGAGGTTTAAGAGGTGGAAAAGCTGCACCAGAAAAGCTGATTTTTTAGAGAAATTTTAGTTTTAGTGAGTTTTAGGAATGTTTGAAATTTTTTTTTGGAGTTGATATTTAAGGGATGGATGCCAAACCATCTGCTACCCAAAGCTAGACCTTTGCATCTGTTCAAATGGAGTGACGGTTTGGCATTTGTGCTCCAATTTTTTCCTCTCCAAATTTTTCTAATTATCTACTCAAATGAAAGGGGAAGCGCCCCCTTAAGTTGGGTTCATTCTGACTATACTGTATGGTTGGACAGTCTGCTTTTTGCTATTGCTCATGTCTTTCAGTTAAAAAAAATCTTAATTTTACAATGAGAACGAAAATCAAGTACAACAAAAAGCAGAGGGAAGTCAGAGCTCCTCTTCTACATTCAGGGCTTCAAACAATGGCTGGGCAGGTGCTGGTCATGTTGTCTGGTAAAACATGTTTTTGCTCAGACATGACTCATTTTTGGCCTGTCAAATTGCAGCTAACAGGAATTTCTCAAGCACTAAATTATCTAGGTTGGTATTTGTTTTCTTTTTCTTTCAGAAACATGAATGATAAATAGATAAATACTTTATATAACGTCTTTACATGCAGGGAGTGGTTGCCTAATCTCCCTAGCCAGAGGCCAATGTTTAAGTGGTCGACGGCACAGATTTTGGCGTGAAAGTCGATTCTATGGAGGGAGGAAAACTGGAGATCCTGGAGAAAAACCCTCGGAGTCAAATTGAGATCGACAAATCTCAGCCCACATGTGAACCCCAGGATTCGAACTCAGGTCCGTAGTGGTGGGAGGCATGGGTGATAACCACTAGGCCAACCTGACTCCCCAGATTGTTGTACTTGAATGTTGCCCCTCATGATAACCAAATAGTTTAAAGTTAAAATTTCTTTGAATAAGTAAATGACTGGAAATGATGTCTGGCAATCCAAGGATTTGTCCAGTCAATTCCCAATTATGATTAGACATTGTCTGTGAACCAGCCATTATTTGATGTGCTAACTTCTGTGCCTGACTTACTACCATAAAAATAATTGATTCACTAAAACAGGGCTTGAAACTCTGATCAAACTATTTTCTCTTTTCCAAATAAAACATTTGAAGAAATAATTGTAGTGTTATAGTATGCAAATGCTATTTGAACTAGCTATTGGAAATTAAGAGAGTTAACTTTGTTACTTTTTTATAAAAACAAATTTAAAGAAATGAAAATCATTTTTGTTTGTGTCATTATTTTTGTTGAGACCTGGGTAAAATCAAGGAGTAATATCAGTGTTCTTAGTATATAGTGCTATTATCTCCTTGATTAAAAAACTGAGTTGAGGCTAAAACATGCTTTCCATTTTAATAGAATATTTATCACAAAATTGCAAAGTTTAAAACACAGTTTCTAACACAGTAAAATGTCCTTTTTGGAAATAAAACATCAATTTCTAACATTCACCTTGCTGCCAGCATTAAGGGTGTGCATCCTGCTTTGTTTCGATGCTCGATGTTTGACTTGTGATCCAAGAGAAGCTCAACAACAAGAGTGTGGCCTACAAGACACATAAAAATTACTGTGTTACTCTATTTTTAAGGCAAACAAATATGTGATAAAGACACAGGTATACACTTGAAACACATATAATAACTATTTGCTGCACTACATTGGTTATGAGATACATACTGCACATTCTAAAAATAACAAAAATCTTTTTAAAACCCTAGTAGCCCATAGAGTCCGCTACTCCAAATTCTGTAGAGTGTTAAGTAAACGAGAGTCTTACTACTGCTGAAAGGAACACTAATCCATCGTAGGTTAGCTCCCAGCAGATACTGGTACGGTACTTATTTACCGACATGGTCAGGATGAAAAATGTGTAAGCTAAATACTTTACGAGCCTAGTGGCCCATGGAGCCGGCACTTATCTCCGGTTTCTGTAGTGTTAAGCGGATGAGAGTCGTAGACTCCCCCTGGACGGAACACTAATCCATCGCAGGTTAGCTCCCAGCAAATGCCGGTACTCATTTACCTACCCTGGAAGGATGGAAAGCTGAGTTGGCTTAGGCGGAAAAGAAGGTCACACAAATATTTGAAAATCTCGGCAAACTACCGGGATCGAACTGGGGACCTTGTGGTTGGAAAGCAGAGATCTAACCAACTGCGTCAACCATGTCCATCACAAACAATGTTCAGGTCTCTGTAGACCTTGGGATTGAACCAAGGACCTTATGGCTGAAAGGTAGAGGTCTTATCAATGACTAACCAGTCTGCTCTGTTTGCATATTTGTTTGCTTCAAAAACTTGTAGCATGACCATATTATGAAGTCCATTTAATTGTTGTACATGTTCTAATGCTGTTTTGAAAGTCTTTTAAAAGAATTTAATCAGGCTATGTGCGACTTTGAATTTTCAAGATAACAACAAATTAATATTCATAAAAAAATGGGACCAGAGAAAAAAGTCTAAATAATCAAGGTCCAGATAATCAAGGTTTGACTGTGGTAACCATTACATTCTACTGCCTATAGGTTACCTAAGAGTTACTATAGTCAGGGCTTCAAACGCTTTTTGCCAATAAAATTCCTGAACTTTTTGAGGACTTTCCAGGGTCATATTTTCAAAAATTAAGAACGAATTTAAAGAACCACATCCTCTCAAAACAAGATCTCTCAGTCAACTGAAAAGCTTGAACAAACAATAACAAAAATGTCAATTTTCAGTGTTTGAAATGTAGACCTTTGCGTTATTTTTTACATTAATTTAATTGTAGTCCCCTTACTATGAAATCATGCGAACTTATTTCAGAGATAATTACTATACAGTACTTCTTTTTCAACCATGAAAAAGTTTATTTTCTGTCACTTTCCATGGCCAATGCTCATTTTCTAGACTGGGATTTTACCAGGATTTTTCAGGACCCCTTCAAACCTTTTATATACTAACAATTTAAATCTGGAAAAAAATAATAAAGGTTTAAGTCTACCTTTCCAGCAAGCAAGTGTCAGTGGAATATTGTTCTCACTTCCAGATGGAACATTAACTTCTGCCTTACTGTCAAGGATCAACTTAGCAACACTATAATGGCCCTCCCTGTTGAAATTAATAATAAAATATTTGTTTATAAAAATTATTTTAAAACAACCTGCCACATTAAAATCTAATATTTGGTAGCTAATGAGCAAAATAAAATAATTGAGTTTAACCTTGAGAAAGCTTGGCAAGTAAATAAAGAGCTGAAACTTAAATGGATCTTCACACACAGTTTCTAAATTCTAATTAAATGGTGCTATCAAAATCTAAAAATGCTGAGCTATTAACCAGCAGAACAATCTTTGTACAACTTCCACAACATTTCAGGATTGTTAATCAACATATTGGGCTCATACTTACAATAGAACCTAGTTTGGCAAAGCACTTTTAAAATCAGAAGTTCTGCTTTTGTAACTCTTTTAAAAACTTAAGAATGTATGATAATGAATCAAGAACTGTAAAAATATTAAACTATACAGTAAGGGTATAATTTCATTAAAAAAAGACCCCGAATTGAAAAAAAAAATTAAAATGACAAGACATTGATGAACAATTAAAAGAGAAGCAAAATGGCTTTTATTCTTCAAAGCTTTTTAGTTAATCTAAAACATTAAAATGTAAGACCGCTCTTGGATGGCAGCCAGAAGGGAAACGTGCAAGGGGAAGACCAAAGACTACATGGCGAAGAACTATAGAGAAGGAACGGAACACCGCTGGATGGTCAAGCTGGAATGCCACCAAAATAGCAGCCAGAGATCGTAACGAGTGGAAAGAGAGCGTAACGGCCTTATGCGTCTTCTGGCGTGAAAATAATTAAGAAGAAGAAAACATTAAAATAAATATATTTTAGGGGAGTCAGGTTGTCATCAGGGTCATCATTGGTACCTTCCACCACTATGGGTCCTGGTTCAAATCCTGGGTCTCGCATGTTGTTTCAGACTTGAAGGTTTTTCTCCGAATCTCTGATTTTCCTTCCTTCTTAGAATCAACTTAAATTATACCAAAATCTGTGCTACTGACCAATTAATTCATGAGCCACTGGCTCAGAAAATTAAGCTACTACTTTCTGCGCATATTGATGTTAAATAAAGTATTTATTTATTTATTTTATTAATTCATTTAAATATTTGTTTTAATGTATTAACTTGTTTATAATTACATTTTTGTGGATACTTACTTATAAAGAAACCAGGTTAAATATTCTTAAGGACACAGAAAAATTAAAAATAGTTATAAAAACTCCATGCTATCAAAATACTGTGTCAAAGTTAACCAGTTTTCCAAGCATGGAAATTTTTCACAAACTTTTAAGACACTGCACAAGCAACAAAAAAACTACAAGTGTTTTTCTTTTGTTGAAAATGTAAGGTAGAGTGTAGGAACATGTAATGCTGTTCATCAGGGAATTTCAAATATTTTCTTAATGTGTGAAAAATTTAACACTGTTTAAAAGGAAGAGTTTGCAATATAAATACATGTAAATGCTGTTAATAATTGTAACTGCAGTTAAAATGTATACATTAAGAAAAGAGAAGGCTCATTTTTTAGTTATTGGATCTGAAGGCTAATACACAACATTTTGATATTATAATCCTGGTTTTCTTATATTCACACCTTCAGCTGCCTTGACTAGCATTGCACTATTTACAAGTTAAAATGTGTTACAAAAATACTTTTTTAAACCTACACTAGTAAACATAAAACTGCAGCAATCCAAGATTTACACAAGAATTTAATGAAAAAACAAGATCTAAAAAAACAAATAATTTACTTCCTAAAAATTAAACTTTTAGTGATAGAAACAATGGGAAATACCTTGAATTCCAAACTAATAAATTCTAATAACTAGAAGGCCAATCACAGCATTCCTTTCGTTCTGGTATTAAACATTTTTAAAACTTGTTTTTCAAAAAAAAATGTACTGGTTAACTGTCAAATCTCATGTTTATAAAAGTTCTTTGAACAACAGACATTTTCAGCTAAATTTTTAGTACTTTTGTCTAAGGATTTAGTATGTCAAAATAATTTTTTAAAAAAATTATACAGAATGGGCTTGCAAGCAGCCAAAAGAGACAGCTATGTCTTACCATCTCTAGAGAAACCAAATTAACTTCTAAATTTAGCAGTTGAAATAAAAAATTCTCTTTATTGAAAACTGATTTAGCATTTACATAAAACAATCAAAACAAGTTATGTTTTTCTAAAACAGTGGAGTTAATTTTGCTGATAATGAACATATCCCATGCTTCTATATCCTATCTACATGGCCAATTTGACTTTCTCTTAGACATTTTAAGAAAAAAAAGAAGAATTATCTATCAGTAAAGGCAAAAAAGTAAACATAATTACTATTACATCATGGGTTGTGGCAAAAAAGACTGTACCAGGCCACTCCCCATGTTTCCAATGTAATTAAAATTTATTTACTCTTATTGATATCAAATAATAACAAATGATATTTGGTTACAACTACAGTAATTTTGGAATTAGCAAAGCACTGATACTATCAAATATTTACCTTGCAGCAAGCATCAGGGGTGTACATCCATCCTTTGTTCGATGTTCAATATTTGAACTGTACTCCAAAAGAAGTTTAAC
The DNA here is from genome assembly GCA_025447995.2 of Isaurus tuberculatus. Lineage (NCBI taxonomy): Eukaryota > Metazoa > Cnidaria > Anthozoa > Zoantharia > Zoanthidae > Isaurus > Isaurus tuberculatus. The sequence continues at coordinate 5,415 of JAOEHV020044604.1, read as the reverse complement.
AACATCATGATGACCCTTCCAGCAAGCACTTGTCAGGGGGATGTCATTGTTACTACCACTTGGGACATTGACCTTGGCACCTCGCTCTAAGAGCTTAGCAGCAACATCAGTATGACCCCCCAGGGCAGCAAACATAAGGGGGGTGAACCCCTCTTTTGTTCGGTGTTCAATGTTGGCAGCCCTTTCAAGAAGCAATTCCACTACGTCACAGTGTCCTTTCCAACACGCAAACGTCAGGGGACTATCCTTGTTACTGTCTGATTCAACATTGATTTCTGCTCCATGGTCCAGTAACATGGCTGCTACTTTAACATGGCCGGCTAATGCAGCAAACATTAAGGCCGTGCACCCGTCTTTTGTGCGATGCTCCACGTCGGCGCTTTTACTCAACAGTAATTCGACGATAGCTTCGTTACCGAGAGTACAAGCCCAAGTTAACGCACTGTCCGAGGTCGTTTCTGTAGGAGCGTTGATATTTGCTTGATGATCAAGTAAATAACGAGCAACATCGACGTGGCCTTGGCTACAAGCCTCCAGTAACGGCGTGTTTCCAGCTTTGTTTCGATAATCTACATGAGCCCCACTCTCTAATAATAACTCAACGATGTCAAGCTTGCCCTGTCGACAGGCTAAACTCATCATTTCATCCAAACTCACATCAGCTTCGGCCACCGTACGGAAAACCGGGTCTGTTTCATTTATTTCGCCATTTTCGATTATTTCTACATTTTCCTCTTCTTCAGAACTCATGTTACGACCAGACTCACTTGGAGACAAAGTCCCTTCGTCACCGGCTTTCCGACCAAACGTTCACTCGTTGCGAACCCGACGCCTCGTGGAACTCACTTTCGACTTGAAAAAATCATTTTGTTGCTGGTTTTTGGATGAGAAAAAATCAAGAATTAAACAGTTTAAAAGTTTAGAGGCTTAACTAAAAACAGTTAAACTTCATTTTCGCTCCTAAAAGTACCATTCACATTGACTTCTCATGGGAACGGTTTGTATTTAAATTATGAACCTCCATAACCATACAACTTAATAATTGAAGAATTAAAATCAAAAGAATATGTCATACCTTTAAGCATTGGAAACTTGAAACTGCACCCAATCATGTCTTGAAAAATAATACAGTTCAGATAAATTTATGTCGGTGAGAAACGTGTTTTAATCACTCTGTTTTGGTCCAAAAATGTGAATTTTTTTCCACTTTACACATTGCCTCTTTCTGTCTCTCTTTTCTATTCCAGCGCGCAAGACACAACACATGCATTGACCAGGCGACCGCGCCAGCCTCGACTACACGCTTCCGGCTCATAAGCATTTACAATCATCCTTACAAAATGATGAAAGTTTTTAAAAAATTTCCACTCAAATTATATATGTGAAGTTAAATCACGAACGAGGTTCCACGGCCAGAGAGAGTTGAGCAAATAGTGCCCACGAAAGTAGTATTGTTTCTCTGACTATCCTCTCCTAGGACTCCGGCCCCTATTGGAATCCGACCGTACCCCTCCGGGACTTCCCGGTGTCCCTTATGCAAATACTGAAGTCCCGGGGGGGATGCTCCAGTCAGCTACGGGCTGGGATGATTGTCGTATCTTTTAGGGGTCAAAATCAGGGATCTGGTATCTTTTAGGGTATCTAAAAGGTTTTTGGGTAACCAAAGTCAAAGCTGGTATATTTTATAATAATAACAGAAGGTGTTTGAATTTGACGTCTCTGGAACCATTAAAAATGCTTAAAAATTATAAATTTGTTCATTTTTAGCTGGTATCTTTTAGGGGTAAAAATCTTATGTTGCCACGCCTACCTTCGTAAGACTCCGGTATCTTTTAGGGGTATTTCTGAAAATTTCCGAGGATCATCCCCGCCCTATGATATATGGGAGTCCCCCCCCCCGGGACTGAACTACCCCGAGCGTTGCCAAATTTCTTTTTCTTAAGATATCAGGTCGTTTTGTTGCCATAAAATAACAATGCAATTGTAAGATTGGCTATTTATTATCTAATATTGAAAATAATGTTTTGTTTTCATAATTGAGACTCAAAGAAATTTAAAAAACCATTTTTGACGGATTTTTGAACTTCAGAAGAAAATGTTTTGACAAGGCCAGTGGGTGCAAAACGACCTGAAACGTTTTAGAATCCAGGGATGAATCGCATAATTTGGTCGAAGTCCCTAAATTACCAACGTGGCCTGCCCTGAGTGCCCGTATTAGTGGCTACAAGTGAATAACTAGTAGGTTGGTATATATAGTTACTATTCTAGCCACATGCCACAAGCATTACGCTCCCTAAACTGATAGAAAAAAGTTCGAACATGCCTATGACACGAAATTTCTTTTTTGCGAATTTGGAAAATGTATAATGTTTTCTAAACGTACGAGTCCAAAGTTTGAGTTGTGTAAGATAAAAACTGGAGATTTTATACGCGGTTTAAAATGGTTATTTTGCCACTAAGATTGGTCACAGGGACTGGGTCTAATGACGTAATGTTGAGGATACAGTGGTGAGGTTTAGCTTTATTTTTACTTTGATTTCAAAAATTAAACATGTCATTTCTTTGTGTTTTGGCAGATTTGGCCATTGAGAGTGCCAGCAACACAATAGTCACCTCTTTCTCCCCTTTTCTGTTTCTCCTGCATAATAAAAAGTTTGTTCGTGCACCCGAAATTACGTCACTATCTATTGTGTAGGTGGCATTTTGGCCGCGCGAGACAACTACCATTTTTCGGGCTGAAATATTCGAAATTTAACCGCGTATAAAATCACCAATATTTGTCCTACACAATTTAAATTTTGGAATCGTACGTTTGAAACGCTGTATTTTCCAAATGTGCAAAAACATTTTTAGATAATTTAAAAGGCAATATACTCCTATAATTACCTTAGTTAAAACGTACGAAATCACATTTGCAAGGTGATGTTCTCTTACGATAATCTATTTATATCTATTTATTCATTTCTTTTATTTTTTATTTGGAAAATATAGCGTTTCAAACTTACGATTCCAAAATTTGAGATGCATAGGACAGATATTGGCAGTTTTATACGCGCTTAAAGTTCGAATCATTTCACCGACAAATGGTAGTTGTCTCGCGCGGCCAAAATACGTTATCACAATAGTTTGCAGTGTTATCTAGGAAACATAAACTAACTTTTTAGTATTAATTTAAGGGGAAGCAGAAAAGGGGAGAAAAAGCGATTATTGCGTTTCTGGAACACACAATTTTTTTATGGTACTCAGAAAGGCAGTGGAATTCATGAGCAATTATAAAGCTTAAAATTACAGTTAAACACCAGATGAGTGCCAATGTGTGAGAAATGCTCAGGTAGGGTGAGACATGCTCAGGTAGCGTGAGAAATGCTCAGGTAGCGTGAGAAATGCTAGGGCAGCGTGAGAACATGAGTTTGTACGAAATGCGCGAGACGCACTCCCAATGCGTGATGCTTGAGAGCTCTGTGTCCAGGGAACAAAGTGATGAAATATTTGGTACTGTTAATGCAGCCTTTTTATAAAAGACGGCATCGGTTTTCTAAGATCGCAAATCTGCTCAATGGAGGCAAAACTATCGGTGGAACAGAACACGCACGGCAATGACCCAAAAGAGAAAACAAAGATTACAAAACTGATATTTTGAACTTTTTATATTTCTATTTCTTATTTATTGATTAAGTTGACAATATACTCTTTACCTAGTTATTTTTAGAAGCCAGTCTTGAAATCGACAAAAAAAAAGAATTATCCCGCGCGCAAAATGAAGTTCAAAAAAATCTAGACCCAGACCCCAGAAATCACACAGTTAAGGTGTCAAGTTAGCGTCGGCATCTTGTCCGGAAGTGTCTTAACTACAAAGTCTTTTCAATGCATTTATCAATCCCTATGGAATCGCGATATTATTTCCGATATTATTAAACTGGGATTTGCAGTAACGGTGAGTAACTATGGCGATAGGTGATGGTAATACCTCTCCAATCCATTTCAATCAAATTTGGCTGTAAATACAGTGAGCGTCCATCTCACATCGGGTCGGCTTGGCGACAGTGACTTTGCAGTGTGTTGAAAATTTAGTGCTTTCAAGAGATCGGGATTTCCAAAAGAACTATTTATTTTGCAAAATGTTCAGGCTTGAAAATGGTTGAAATTTTGTTCTAAAAAGCTCATATTTACATATATAATTTTTTATTGTTGTTAAAATTACTAGGATTAAGTACTCAACATGAAGTGCGGATGGCGGAAATCGTGAAGAACGAAAACAAACGCGTTATTAAAATTTATTTTTCTAAAGCGCTTTACTTTTGTAAACCAAAACTGCTGTTTATGGAAACAAAACAATTACAGACATGTTTTTGATTTCATTTGGAGCTCCCTTTTTCCAAACGAATGTAAAAGAAGTATTTTCTCTTTGAACTGTAATGTATGAAACGTGCCGTGATCATCGATCAACCACTGCTTATATAAATAATTAAAATACATTTGAACTTAGCTTAGATACAGTGCGAAAATTTGAGTTTAACTTTTGTTCCGAAAATGGTTCTCATAAAAAAATTAATGTTTGATGTTTATTGACTTTCAGTTACAAAAAAATACTCATTTAACCTGCAAATAGCACAGAGCTACCTAGTCAAGGCAGGTTAAAAGTTTACACAGAAATTATCAATATATCGCTCATAATTAAACAAAAGCAGTCAAAAATACTAATAGGAAAAGAAAAATTATATAATGATAATTATTTCAGTAGGATAATTTATGTAATTGACTAAAGTGACTTGGATTATATGTATTTGGTAAAGGTAGGTATGTTATGAAAGAAGATTGAGGTATACAGTGTATAATATATATGAGCTATTTTTGGAATAGTCTTGGAATATCTAAGTAACCATTGGTTTTTAAACTACTGAATAAGCATTGACAGATTTCTTTCTTGAAGTGACTTTTACATAGATTCCTAATAGGAGCTGGAATTTGATTCCACAAACGTACACCCACTTGAGAAAAGGACTGACTTTGTATATTCAGTCTGGAGAATTTCGAGAAGAGAGTATTCTTCATGGAAGATCTTGTTTCATAAGAATGAATCGTGCTAAGGTATAAAGAACTTTAGGGCTACAAAATTGCTATAAAATGTTTCATGGTATTGTAATAATTGGTATTTTATGTGCACAGTTCAAATCTATAAATACAAGTCAAAAAGAAAAATTCTCTGTAAAAAGGGATGCAATGGTTGTGCTCACACTCACTCACATCCTTTGAAAAAGGTTTATATATTTATATATATATATATATACCTTTTATATATATAGGTAGACTCTATCTTCAGATTTATATATTATATAATTATATAAACAAAAAGAGACAAATGTATAGCTGTCGCTACTCTGAGTTTCACGCTTTCGCGATCATCAGGCAACTGAC